>JAOQIF010000748.1:0-43654 GCA_026260285.1 Colletotrichum sansevieriae | reverse complement strand
GGGATAATTATAATAATCCGCAACCCTAATAATATTATTAACCTTAGTAACGCTTCTAGCGCTCTAATAACTATTAAAACTAGAAAGATCGCTACCTATAGAACTAGCTACGGAGAAACCCGGGTTTTCGATATTATATAAAATATAATAGACCAGGCTAGACGGACTCAGACGCCTATTATATATAGGAGGATTATAATAACAACTATAATATTAATAACCTCGTTAATAGCAGCTATATCCTGCTAGACGTATAGGAAGTCCCCCACGATTCAGCTGCCCTATTAGAGTAACTATATAAAGAGGAAATAGCGGGCTAGATAACGGATATCGCGGTTATAGCGAGAAGCCTGCTAGCAATCTCTCTAACTACTTTAGTTCTAGACTCTGCTATATATTATATTAATAATATAGTAAATTTCGCAAGTCTTATTACAATTCCCCTAGTAAATAACGCGTAGGTATTACTTAAGAAAAACCAAATTATCGATACCTAGGTAAAACTAGTGAAACGAATAATACTAGCTAAATAGATATATCTCCGCTTTAATATAAAAAGCAACGATATAGCTAGCCTAGAGGAAGTCTATATTAATATAAGCGCCTTAATAACTCTAGTTAATAGGAATTAGGTGCTATGCTTTATACGAAATCCTATGTTTTAAATAATAGAACTACGGAAGATAAACGTAGTAGACTTAACCTTTTATATAATAGAGCAGGTTATATTCGACTTCTATATCCTAGGCACTATTAGCAACGTGGAGATCTATAGCTATATTATTATTATAGCTAGAGTTATAAATACCCTCGGAGCGAATCTTCTGCTAGGAATACTATTCTATAAAGATCACGGGCTAGTTATAAACTTTAACAAGGGTATAATTAAATTCCGCTTAGTATACGGAATATAGTATCTAGTTTAGTTCAGGAGATAGCACCTAGTAACCAGACGAGTTAATAATACCTATACCGTAGTTATTCCCCTGCAGAGCGACGTATTTATTATAACTAGCTTTATTAACCTCCCTAAGTCAAGCTAGCAAGGCTCTAATACTTAGTAGTTTTAATCTAGTTATATAGGCGTAGTTAATATAATAGTTATAGCAGATAACCCTAAGCTTATTCTCATACGAAATATAATAGATAGGCTAATAATAATCCTAAGAGGATAGCAGCTAGGCTATATTATTCTAATAGAAATAGAGGAGACTACTAACCTCGTTAACTATGCAAATATTATTACCCTTATAAGAAGAGAATCAAACTCGTACTAGTTCTTATAATCTGAATTTAATAGGGCTATAAGTAATATAGCAGCTAGCGCGTAGTTTATAACCCCGCCTGCTAAATCTAGCCTAGGACCGCCTTATCGAGCAGATAATATTCTATCTTATAGAATATCTAAGCTAAAAGATATCCTAGTTATATAAAGCAAGGATAGAGTTAAGGTTTATAATTAGGATGCGGTTTTTACTAGTAGACTTAAGGAAATCCTTAATAACTAAGACATCTACTATAATAAGGGGATCATACCTATACCGGACGACTAACGTATATATATTAAGCTTGTTAAAAGGTAATAAAACTAGAAGGCTATAGTAAAGCCTTACCCCCTTAGTGCTAAAGACCTCGAAGTCGTTGAGAATATCTATAGCAAGATGCATACCGATAGTAAGATAGTATAGGGTAATAGGCTAATCCTAGTTATCTATCCGCTCTTTATTATATAGCGAGTAGTTAATAGTATGAAAAAAGGCAGGGTTGTTATTAACCTCCGCCCTCTTAACTAAATCACTATCCTAGATATATACCCGCTTCCTAACTAAGATAATATAATAAATACCCTCAGAGGGAAGAAATATATAACGATATTTAACGCTACTAGGTTCTTCTACTAACTGCTAATCTACTTAAGATATTATAATAGGATAGTAGTAATAAGTCCCCGTAGTATTGAGGTTTCTAACGTTATCCTTATAGGATTTAAGAACTCGCTAGCCTATACCTAGCATTTCATAGATCGCCTCCTATATAACTACTAGCACTTTGCTCGAGTATATATTAACGATATTATTATTTTTAGTAATAATAACGAGGATTATCTCTAGTATATTAATATTATTCTCAAGCTCTTTGAGAATAACCGCCTTTATATTAGACCTAAGAAGTCCTTTATAGGGTTTCCTAAAGTGAGACTCCTTAGCTATATTATAAATATTAATAGTATTAAATAAATAGAGGATAGGATCGCAGCTTTTAAGAACCTCTGCTTCCTGAAAACTCTCTACGATATCGAGAGATACCTCGGAATAGCTAGATAGCTATAATATAATATACCCTAGTATAATATTATTATAACGCTGCTATAGGATAGAAAGACCCGTCTTACTATAAAACTCTATAATAATAATATGCTTCCTAACGGTCTATTAAAGGCAGTTTAAATAAAGAGGGTCTAGAAGGTATTATTCAAGCTAATACTAAGCGAGCAAGAAGCGTAGAATACCCTCCAGGAGAATCTCTATAACTAGGTTATAAGATACTACTATAACCTAAATAAGCCTATATTTTTTAAGGTTAATACCTACAAAGGCAGCTTTAGGCTTATAGTATTCTAGCTAGATATCCTATAGAATAATACTAATATATCTAATAAAGATATCGCGCAAATCTATATCTAACTAGTGCTTTTTCTATCTAAGGTTATATCGCCCTTAGAAAAGCGATATTTTGCTATAGAGGTAGAGGTAGTAGTAGTAATATAGGCTATAAAGAAGCTCTGCAAGCTCGTGCAATTAAATAAGCACCCTATATAAATTCTCATAGATTACGCAGCTATAAAGGGAATTCTTATATATACCTTGCTACGGACTATAGACCTTAATAAGGCTAACCTACAGCTCGCAAGCGCTATAAACTACTTATTGCAATTTAACCTCAATATTACCTATATACTAGGGAAGCTTAATATTATCCCTAACGCCCTCTCGCATCTGCTATTGCTTATAGCCTCAGGATAAGCTAATAGGTTTGAGGATAGCGACGTTCTCGCGGAAATAACCTATAGTAACGTCGATAATAACGCAGGATTTATAAGCATAGTCAACTAGTTAGCTAAGAAGTCCTAAGCCTACGGAGCAATAGGGGAGATAACTATAAGCATTTCAGAGGACTTCATTACTAATATTATAGATAATTATATTAATAATACGAGGTATTGCAAAATTCTTAAATAACTCCGATCCTAGCAGAAGGAACTAGGTAAGTAGTAGTTACTATTTAACGCTACTACTAAGGAAAATAGCGCTAGAGCTGCTAGGAGAGCCCTAAAATGCTATCGAATAACTCCTTAGAGTCTATTGCTAGAAGGGCTTATCCTTTATATAGCTACTAATAGCACCTAGAGACTCTGCATCCTGCGCAGGTCAGTACCTGCGATTCTCTATCTTAGTTATAATAAAAAATACTACTTCAGCGCGGACTATATAATAGTAGAAATATCGACTTTTTAGTTTTATAATAAGAAGTTGCTCATAAGACGATATATTACCTACTGCAACTAGTATAAAGAGAACTGAATCGACTGCTAAAGGCTACTAGGATAGCTATAACCTATCCCCGTTATAGATATCCCTTATAATACTATTACTATAGACTTCGTTACTAATATACCTAAGGTGCTATCCTATAGAAGTCCCTATATCCTGCTAGGTTTCCCGGAGTTAGATATATTAGTAATAGTAATATATAAATTCTCAAAGAAGATAATCCTTCTTATAGGATATTCAACCTATAGAGCAAAAGAATAAGTAATAGTCCTACTCTATGTATTTTTCCTCTTAGACTAGGGAATTCTATATTATATTATTAGTAACTAGGATCCTAAGTTTATCTCTATAGTATAGCATGCGATATTTAATACCCTTTATATCAGGCTCCTCCTCTTAATAGCATACTACCCCTAGATAGATAGGCAAAGCAAAAGAATAAACTAGACTACTAAAATCGCGATATAGTTCTATACGTCTAAATTCCCTAATATACTATAGACCGATATACTACCTGCCCTATAGCATAATCTTAATAACTCCCTATCTATTATAATTAGATAATCGCTAAACGAGGTTATACTCGGATTCAAGCTATGAAGTATCCTTAATATAGTTATATAAACGAGCGCCCCGACTAAGAGCCTTACTATCCTTAGAGAGATATATTAGAAGGAGGTACTGCTACTTATTAATATAGCGAATACCTTATATAAGGAGAGATATAATAACTACTATACTAATATAACTTTTAATAAAGGGGATAAAGTCTAGATATAACTTAGCAAAGGATTCTACTTGCTAGGATAATATAATAATAAATAGACCTCTAGATAGATAGGACCCTTCTAAATCAAGCATATTATTAATCCTCTTGCTTATAAGGTAGATATTCCTAAGTACTAGCAGGTTTACCTAATCCTCTCTATAGCCTAGCTATATAAGCTAGCCTAGGGAGAAGACCCGTTTAACTATAAGACTCCGCTACTAAAGCTTATTAAGGTTAATAGTAATAAGGAGTAGGAACTTAACTATATTATTAAATAAAGAGTCTTATAGAGGAGTTATAAACCTACTATTAAATACCTCGTCTAATAGAAAGGCTTTATAGTAAAAGATAATACCTAGGAATAAAGAGACTCCCTATTACTTAATATAAATAATCTTATTAATAAGTATAACGCTAAATTCCCCCTCAACTAGGATACTAAAAGAGCTATAAGAAGGCGCGCACCTCGTATATAACCGAATAGTTTTCCTATCCTTTTAATAGGATAAATATATATACCCTGAATTAATATTAGGATTATAAGTTTTCCCTTTATTATTACTATTTTTTACTATTAACTACTCTTCCCTCGATCTCTCTATCTTATATTAAAATAAATAGGAAGGAGCAGAGGGTACTAACTTTTATATACCTTCTTTACTAACCCTTATTATAAAATTTTTTTTCCTCTCCTTCTATACCTTCCTTTTTATTTACTATACCTGCCTACTTTTATTTAGGTATATCTATACTTTTTATTTATTTATTTCTCTCCTATATGCTAATTATTACCTAATAGACCTCCTATAATAAGCAATAATATTATCCCAACCCGCTAAATATAGCCTCCTGAATACTAGCCTAACTAATACTACTATAATAATAGCTTCTAAAGGCAAGGAAGTTACTAATAACTATGAGGTCCTATCCTCTCACCTATTTAATAATAGCAGCAGCTAAGATGAGGGTACTAACCCCCAGAACGACGAGGTGCTCAACCCCGTCTCCCTACGCTAAGATAGCAATAACTAAGTTAGTAACTATAGTATTAACCTCAATACTCCGGTCAAGACTTATAAGTCCGCTACTAAGAAGAAGAAGTCCCGCAAGGACTATAAGAAGGGCAAACAGGCAGCTAAGAAGAACTTCTTCACTATGGACGCTAAGATCTAACGCGAGGAGGTTATTAATAATAACGCTAATAATATTTAGAATAACAATACCCAAGCTACTGAGCTAGTCTGCATTATCACTAGCACTACTATTAATATCGAGGAGCCTACCCTAGCTAAAACTATAGCTACTACCCCTCGTAAGACTCCTAAGAAGGGCTGCCTTAGCCCTATAGCCTAGCGCTAGTAGATCGATAAGGCGAAGGCTTATATTAATAATACCTTTTTATACTACCCCGATGCTATCCTTATTAAAGAGATCGAGAAAATCCTCAATAGTATTAAGCCTTCTAAGAATATATCTTCTAACCTCTATATTAGATATATCTAGGATACTCTTAAGCAAGCATATAATATATATATTAATAATAATACCTATAGCAAGCTTCTCCCTAGTTATACCTAGGTCCTCGCTATATACTTTTATAATACCTATAGTTATACTAATAGAATTATTACTAATAACCTTATTATAATAAACTATATCGACCTCCTTTCTATCGCCCTGCTTATTAATATTAGCAATATTACTACTATAGACCCGTTAGCCTATAAGGATGCTAAAAACGCAAAGGACCTCGCTAATAAGGCTAAGGGTAATATTAATACTATTATTAATAGTATCTAATAGGAAATCCTTCCTCGCCTCGATACTATAGAGACTAATATAGCTAATATAGATACTATTAATATTAATGCTATTAGCGAGCATCTCGCTAAACTTAAGAACGATAGCATATCTAAGCAAGCAGTTACTAATAAGATTTATATAGCTATTAATATAGTTAAGACTAAGGAGATCGCAAGCCTTTGCACTAAGATCGCAAACCTCTATACTATAATTAAGGGTCTCTAGCGCACTAGTAATAAGTAACTCGCACCTAGCGATACTAGTAATAATAGCGCTGCTAAGTGCTAGTAAATATCTAAGTTTAATATACTCCTCTGCTAGCGCGACGCCTAATTAATAATGCTATAGTAATTTCTAGTAATTAGAATATAAAGGGGGAGAGAAGGGAATATTAAGCGTATATATCCTAGATCGATAGAGATAGTAATTAGGATAATTGCTTTTTAAAAAGGGGGTATATATTACACGCCTTTTAGTAATATAGTTAGCTATTACGTAATATTCTATATAACTATAGTTAGGCTTAATGCCTATCCTTTAAGTAGGAGACTTCTAGCGAATAAGCTTAGAAGGCTTAGCTATTATAGAATATATTACGATATACCTATAATTACCTATTACACTATTTATTATTATTCACGCTTATATTGCTCTTTTCCTTGTTTTACTCGTAGTCTTAGCGACCCCTACTGTAGCCCCAGGCTAGTAGGAAGACTGTGACAACTAGCGCTAGCTATTAACTTACTACTAGAAGTGAGTATTATTATTATCCCGAGCCTTATAGTTAATAGCAGGGCTAGTAGGGCTAGGGATATCCTCTTCTACGCTATATTAATAATACTACTTATTAAAGTACTCCGTAAGCGTATTCTAAGCCTTCTTAACCTATCCCTCTTAGTAGTCACTACTCTATACGTCTTATAAATACGAGATCCTAAATAATAGATAGAGGATAATCGCACTAGAAAGTAGTAGAGAGTCCCCTAACTTATTATAATAGTAAAAGAGCTTCTGCTATAACTACTTAATACTACTACGGAGGAAGGATTACTACTACTTATCGAGAGAGTTGAATTACGAGGCTGCTTATAAGGCTAGAGATACCTAGTTTTTGCGCATATAATCGGGGAGGGCTTATTAGTTATACTAACTATATCGGGGTCGTCCTAAATAGGTTTATAATAGCTATAACTCCTTAAAAGGATCGTTAAGAGAGATTATAGAGTTATCATAGGTCTTCTAGTTAATGAGGTGCAAAAGGAGGTATTCTAAGCCTATTATAACCTCCTAAAGTTAACTATACCTATTACTAACCCCCTAGCCCTTATACCTCTTCGTCTAATAATAAAAGGGCTCTAGGATTATACCTATCTTAGTAAGAACCTTCTAGTTATTAGAAGATAGTAGATCCGCTTCTGGGATATACTTTTTAATATTATTATTATCGTTATTTAATAGTATAACAGACTAGATCTTATTCTTCTTCTTTATAACTCTCTTAATTATAAGATATATATTATTCTAGCGAGTATTATTATTTAGGATAAGCTAGGCCTTATAGGATAACTTAGAGAAGATCTAGAAGTTAGCAGAGTTGCTATTAATCTTAGCTATAGCTTTCTAATATTATTCGGTCTATTATAGAGAGGCTTAGATATACTTAATAATATTCCGGAGCTAGCTAATAGGCCTAAGCCTCTACTAGAGGTTGAGATTATTATTATATTATTTAATAAGCTAGTAGTAGTTGGATTTAGCCTCGAGAGTCTCCTTATTAGTACTAAATAAAAAGGCCCGGGCTGCGAGGTTAAGTATATAGCTATAGCACCTTATATACTAGGCTTATATATCTTCCTTTATTATCTCAGGGGATATATCCTAGTAGAAGGCAAGGAGGCAGGTATCGTTATTAGTCACGTTATTAGAGATAGTTACTCCGATCTAGTCCTATATCCTATATTAGTTAATAACGTTAAGGAGGGTCTCCGAGAGGTTATTACTACTATAGTCTCTATAGTACTAAGAGAAGCCTAAGAGGCGTGATTATAATATATTAGTAATATTAATAAAATAATATATAACCCCTATAAAGGTATAGATATTAGGTGATAACTATAGATCGAATAAAAGGTATATTTTAGATACTATTAAGTAGAGCTCTAACTTTATAAGAGCCTCTCTATATTACTAGAAGCTATGGAAGTAGTCCTAAATAGATATATAACTCTATAGAACCTCTCTAGCAACCTCCGTATTATAGTATTATAAGATCTATTAGAGGAAGGTATTCTCAAAGTAGGCAAAAGGGAGGTTAATAGAGATAATAGAAGCGATATAGAGATCCCTTAGAGTTAAGATCTTAGCCTTAGGGATATTGCTATTATTATACTATACCCTCTTATATAGAGGAGGGTCTAATAAGGCTATTAAAGAGGAGGGAGTATTAGTATTAGAATCCTTATCTAAGAGGGTAGAGATCCTATAGATATAATAGCTACTTTAGCCTTATTAGAGTAGAGTTTATATAAGTAGGAAGCTTATAATAATATACTAAGTTAAGTGCTCTAAGGTAGCAGAGGTAGTAGCAGCGCTAAATATCTTAGGGGTCCTTCTAGTATTATATTATTAGCAACTCTAATAAGAGGCTACGGCCCGGCCCTGAATAACCTTAATAAAGAAGTTGCTATACTCTCAAATCTAGCTAGATTAACCCCAGCCTCTCTGCTGCGTTAAGTGCTGCTCGAGGATATACCTCTTATTACTAATAATAATAATAAGTAGGTTATTAATCGTGGGATTTAGAGGGATAATAGTAGTAAGGGCTGCCTCGATCTATATAGAGATCTGCTAGCGCAGGGCGCCTAAGATCGTATATATATTATTAATAGAGGAGGAGATAATAGTAATAGTAGATATTATAAAGTTTAATAAGATAATAGGGGTAAATAATAAGTATAATATATAATAATAAAAAACTTTTATAATTAATATCCAATTATAATATTAAATATACTATTTAAATTGCTATAATCCTATCTTCCTATTATTAAGTTTTTAAGAAAATACGCCTTCGTCTAGTATAATAAGGGTAGTCCGAATAACCTTAATAATATATATAATAATAGCGAGGTTAGTAATAGTAGCATATTTTAGTAGCTAGGTATACCTAAATAAATAGGGCAGGGATTGATCTATAGCCTCCTATTAGCTAGTATATAAGATATCAAAGTATTTAACAATTCTGAGGGAGGAGGGATTGCTTAATTAGGAAGTAGTGGTAGCATTACTTTGATCGATTAACTTATATTGTTTGTTGAATAGTTTGCACTTGCGGCAGCGCTGGGTCACGTTAGTTGTTGACGTTGTGGTTGATCTTGGATGTTGCTGTTTCTTTTGCTTTCTTGGCGGATCAGAAACTCATACTCAACTTTGTCAGAAGCAGCTGCCTTCGGGAGGAATTCATACTTTCCGACGTAGCACTCTTGAGCGGGAACCGCGTGGACGCCCGCGAAGCCCGACAATCTGCTCCCCACGCGCCCTCTGCTCCACGAGCTTCCAGTTCTCATCCGCGCCCGACGCCTTTAGTGCACCAATGTGACCCCCAAGCAGAGCCGCGCGGTATCCCCGTAGGCGCGGCCATAGCCGAGCTTCCCTTTGACGCCGTTCATGGCCCGGGTCTTGGCTTCTCTGTTCTCGGGCAGAGCGGCGGGGCCAAAGAGGTCGGCGCCAGCAGTCTGGAGCAGCGATTGAGCATCGACGCCGACGACGCAAAAGACAGCCCGTGGAAGCAGCAAGTTGCCATACGCCGTTGCCGCGGATGCGCTGGCAGAGGAACTGCTGGAGAGCCCCTCATGTACGCCATGGTCGAGATTGCGATGCTCTCAATGTCTGCGGCGAGTGACTTGGCGGATCGCGTGGCCTAGGCCTTTTACTCGTCCACGTCCAAGCTGGCGTTCATGTCTGTGGCATTGACGAAGATCAATCCGGTTGCGTCCATTTCGTAAAGAAAATCGTGGATTTTGCCGCCGCTCGTCACGCGTGCCGCGCACGACATGGCCTGGTGTGCGAAATGTTGTTACCGTTGTCGTTGATTACCAGGCTAGGACGAGAAGACGCGACGCAGAGGCGCTTTTGGCCCCCCCCCTTGAGTTGGGAAAAATGCGGTTGGGTATGTCGGACTCCCGTTCGCACGGGAGAAGGAAATACTATTCATGAAGAGGAAACAAAAGACTGCATCTGCTGCAGTATGGCATTTGTGCAGATGTGGGGGATCCTACGAATACATATCCAGAACACCATCGCCCCTCAAAAGCCTCTCAGTGCTTGTGAAATCCGCGAAAACAACTGACAAATATCCTGAGACCCTAAGCCGATCCCGTTGGGCGCTCTTCGAAAAAAACATGTGCACATTCCACCCACTTCCCAGAGGTATTATCTTTTGTTACGACACTGGATACTGCCACTCTCCGGTAGTCTTGTTCATGTAGCCCAGCTGCTGTGCGGCGGTCGTAAAGTCCTACTCCTCGTGCACACTGCCCATGCCGACGCCCATGCCGATGCCTGTGTTTGACTTTTTGCCTAGCTTCAGCTTGCTCAGCCTCTTCCTAACACTGCCTCGCTTGACAATGCTAGGCGCTTCCGCAGGACGCTCATCTGTGTACTCGCGCTCTTTCTCGGTCAAGTTCGTGCCCATATCCGAGCTTTGCCGTCCGCCGGAGTCCGTCACCCACTCACTTGTCACGTCGTTGCCGCCCAAGATGCGTGGCTCCGTAGAAGGGGCACGGAAGAAGCTTCGACGATTGCTGTCTTGGGTCTTGCTGAAGCTACGGCTTCTGCTGCTAACAGTGTCATCAACTTCGCCGTTCGTATGAGCGTCGCCATTGGTCTGCTGCTGCATAGGAGGCTCTTTCTTACGGCCCCCAAGGAAGCTCAGACGCGTGCCACGACCTCGGATAGCGATAGGCGCAACAGTTGCGGCCTCTTCCGCAACAACGCCGTTGGTAATGACACCGGCAATGCTCTGTGGTTGAGGAGAGACCTGCTCGGAGGATGGCGACGACCGTCTCCAAGTTGGGGAGTGCGTCGCTGAATCGCTAGAAGGTTGCGGGGGTGCGAAGAGGGCAATTTCGGGCGCGAAGGTGCTTTCGAAGTCTAGGAAGGTCAGCAAAGAGTGCTACGACTGTGGACAAAATAGGGGACTTACATTGCTGGAGTTCCTCTTGTCTTTGAGCGAGGACCTCGTTTGAACTCCGAGAGAATGTTCCCAAGCATCGCTTGATCATAATGGCGTGATCAACAAGCGCCATCTTGATGGCGTTATCCTGGGGATCCAGCTCAATGTCTTCTTCTTCCTCCTGTTCGTCCTCGGCATCGCTCTCGCGGGAACCGGGAAGTAGCTGACGGTAGCATGCAACACTGTTCTCCGAATCTGGATTCACTGAAATGCTGATAGCATCGAGAAGCAGCTGCGCGTTTTCTTCGTCGCCATCGGCAATGCGCTTCTCGATCATGGTCATCTCCTGTGTCTTCCTCACGATCCGCTCTAGGCCAGTCTCACGAGCGCTGAGTTTGATCTCCTCGGCGTGAACAATTTCACTCCGTCGCAATATTGTCGGGAACGGATCCGCTGTGGTGAAGATTATCTTCTCCGCATAATGCTCTTGAACGGGGCCCGACGTGCTGCGCTTAGAAGACACTGAGAAGCGTTGAGGATGATTGGCTGATAGGAGGTAGTCGCGGATGACCTGCGGGACGCGGGCACGCTGGAAAACATGATGAGTGAGGTCGCGGTGAGGTGTAATGGCAGAAACCACGAGGAATTGGCCCTCCACCTCGTCGACATCGCCCCCAGTCACGATCTGAGCTGAAGGGTACTGTTCTTGCATTCGGTCTGTGAAGGCAGAGGCGCGCTCCGTCGGAGAACCTTCGTAAACAAATTCCTTATCGCGCAAACTCGGCGGGAAGCCAAGGCCCTTGTAAGCGACCTTGAAGTACTTCGGCACAAGCTTGTCGCTCTTTGAGATGGTCTCATAGATGGTGGCAATGGCGCGCTCCGTCCTTGCCAGTTTCGCGAAGTCAAAGGTGTTGCTTTCATATTGCGATCGCAGCTCCTGGTAAGCCGTGAGAGCGCTGCTCCAGGCCTCGCCATCCTCGAAGTGCTTGATCATATCGAAGTAAATCCGCTCCTTGCGTTCGAAATGTGTTTGGGCGGGGAATTCAGGATCATCCAACGCTGGAATTTGCTTCGTCGGGTCCCATTCGTACAGGTCGGCGTGGAGACGCAGGGCCAGACCGGCCTCACAATGGTTTCTTGCTTCAGCTTGTAGGGTGGCCAGCTGGTGAACGTAGCGAATGAAGATTTCCTCCTTCTGCATGTCTCGCAGGAACTCCATCAGCCGAAGGCGGTTGATGAGGTGAGAAGACTCGCTTGCAATGTCGCCGCTATGAACAGCTGCGAGGAGGTCGAGAAACTCATCAATGGTAGCCATGAGATCACGAAGGCCGGCGTATAGCGGGTCGTCAGGTATGGCGGAGAGAGGCGCGAATCTTTCAAGGACCTCGTCGACAAAGAGCTTCTGGAGGATGCTTTCCGTCAAGGGCTTGGACTTGAAGTAACGGTCGAGGCAGTCGATCATCTCAGTCTGGATCACGGCGAGATCCTCGCTGAGGGTCCACTCGCTAACAATCATGGTCTGAAGTACCTCCACGGCCATGCGCCGAAGACCTTCGTGCACACTAAGACAAAGCTCGACGATGGGACCAACCAGCGTGGGGACGTATTGGACCTGGTAGCCGCCCATTTTCGATAGACCGTACCGCGCCCGCTCGTCGCTGCTTGTCTCCCAGCCGATGGCCTCCCAGGTCCTCCGCAGCAGTTCAGCTCCGTGTTCCCTCACATCACCAGCAATCTTCCAGACAGCCCTGCGCTTCTGCTCGGGGAAGGTCTCCAAAGCGAGGGATGGGCTACCAACAAGCTTCAACATCGTCGTGAAGAACATCTTCCAGAGCTCCATGTTGAAATTCTCGGCCTCGTCGGGATGAGGCAAGAAGGATTCCAGCAAAATACTGGAGAGGTATTGCAATGTCCTCATGGTGGACTTGTGATGATAGATATGTACGCTCAACCATTCGGGCGGGAAAGCCTCGCCCATCAATATGCTCATGTGCACGCGAAGGGTATTTTCTAACAATGCAGTCAGATCGCCTTCTGTTAGCTCCAGTTGCATGCCGCTTGGCGAATTAGAGACAGCGGAAAGGATAGCGGAAAGCTCGATCAAAGCCTCATCGAATGCGCATTCTTCTGCGATAGGTTTCGAAGGAAAGGGGTATGAAGTCGGGAACAGAAGCGAAAGGCGGTTGCGCGGCTTGATGTGGGCGGAAACTATAGACAAATAAGAATCGATGATCTTCGGCAAGTAGTCGGGAATCTCTGCGCCAAGGTTGTCGATCTGGCTGGCGAGGACAGAGCAACATAGACGAACTTGGTCTTTCCACAAGTCGGTGACATCTTCTGTATGGCCCCAGTGCGGCGCAATCCAGCGGACGGTGTTTGCAGTCAGTGCAGATTTCTGATCAGGTTGGGAAAACATGTCGAGCTTGGAGTAGTTGATGACCAAGACAAGCTTGTATAGTACCAGCTTGCCCTTGACGTCGGCGCAAGAATCGAGGAAGTCGATTGCAATGTGCAGAATCTCCTCGGTTGTCAACAAACCGGCAAGTTCCGGCAACCAGGTGTGGAAATGCTGAACAGCTAGAGTCTGACTGCCAACAAGAACCGGCGCGGTGTTGCGCATCATGGCGTCCAGAGCCTTGAAGATGTTTCTCAATTCTCGGGTGAAGCCAGGAGTGGAACTGGAGGTCGTGATGCCTATTCCGGCCTCCTTGGCCTTCTGCTGCCCTCGAGCATGCGTGATAAACTTGAGAATGTGTCGCACAACCTTGATTGTGGACCGGAGTTTCCTCGACGACTCTGGCTCGGTGGGTCTCTCCAGCAAGCGGGTGAACGATCGGACGAGACAAGCAGTAGCGAATGGATAGTTGAAGCGGTTCTCAGCGTACTGATCAACCAAAGGACCCAGGTTGAACCTTCTGTCGTGCACAATGCCTAGGACTCTAACCAAGGCAGTGAAAACGAGGTCCTCGAACCCATCGTTGCCCGAGTGCTCAACAAGAATGCCGAAAAGGGCGTCAAGAACGTCGCTGAGAAGCTTGACCACCTCGATTTCTGGTACAAAGATGAGATGCTTCAGCAGCGTCTGAATCTCCTCCTTGGGAGTATCCTTCCACTTAATCAAGCCGAGAACAACGCGATCCTGGGAGAATCTTGTGCTACACAAGTAAGTGTTTGCACGTAGAATAGCCAGAGGTCCGGTAACCTCGGCCGAATGTTCGTCATTTCCTCTAGCGCTCCACTGAAGTGAGAGGTATCCTCCCTTTCCGGAAGGGCCAGCTTGGGCTGTGGAGGTGTGCTCGTCCATCTTGTACAGCAGCAAAGCGTGGGCACCGTCTCGGACAAAAGCCTCCTGGTTCCACAAGGGCATGTGGGCAACCGCGAAAGGGGCACTGGGCATCTCGGCGACGAACATGGCAAGGTGTGACGTGAACACATCCTGCGGTGGAACAGCGAGTCGAACAGTCTGACTCCAATGCTCCCCTCTGTCTACCGCTGTCGACTTCCAAGTGGTGACTCCTTCGGTATTAGACGCCGAGAAGATGCAGTTCGGGATCTTTTCCCCACTCGTTCTCCGCACTTCAAGTGTAACTTGAAGATTGTTGCCATGTACGCTACTGGAAAGCGTGGCAGGATTTCCTGCATATCTGGAGAGGAGGTTCTGTTTGGATAAAGCTGCGGTGTCAAGGGTGACGTATATGTCCGATCTGGGCTTTGTGGGTGCGCCAGAAAAGCCCATCTTGTTGGTCTTGCGGATTCCAGACAGCAATGTTGGCGTCACCTTGACCAACGTCTCCACGTCAGGGTGGTTGAATGACTTTAGGTGGACTTGAACTCGCTCGGCTCGGCGTGACTTCTCATAGTGGCCGCTCGGGCTGTCCATAAGATCCCGGATCAGCATATCCCAGTCCTCATGCAGACCTTGCCTCTCTGTGGGTAGCGTGAGCGACGGCGACCATACACTGACGACTTGCTCGACTTCCTCCTCCTGTTTCATGATGGCATTCAACTTCAATACGCCGATGCCAACCGTACGCTCGGCCATGTGAAAGCCTGTACCGGCATCCATAGAGCCACGAGACCTTGACCCGGCCGTGCTAGGTGGCGCCGCACTCTCTTGTCCGTCGTCCTGTGTACCCGGACGACCCTCCTGCTGCTCCCTCACGGAATCAAGCCGTGATGTCGCTCCTCCGCTTGAGAACGCCCGCGCCGTCTTGGATCCCCACATCAGACTTCTTCTAGAAGGCTTGCTGCCGCCGGCAGATGGGGGCTTGGTTGGGTCTTTGTTTGCACCGGTGCCCTGGGATTTGGCGCCAGACCGTGATTCAGGCTTTCCACTTGACATTACTTGTTGACTGGACCGAACCTTGACGACCAGGTACAGCTCCGTCTCGGCAGATGCGACATCGCCGATGTCTTGAGAGGAAAGGTCGGCGAAGATTGTTCTCGTTTGACCCGACTTTGCGAGACTGCCAATTGTCCCGCCGGGCGGTATGTCGATGATGAAGCATTCGGAAAGCGCCGTGGCCTGGCTGCTTGTCGGCTTCGCTGCCAGGTAAACAACGAGGGAAGTTTCTTCGGCGGAAGCACCAGCAAAGCCTTTGACGTCCACCAGGAGGTGATGAAGGGCTGTCGGCTCAGCTATTGGCTGGGGAGGCTCGTCAAGTACGCTCATGACGGACTGTAGCTTCGTGACTTCCACCACCGAATCATCGCCCGTGAGCACTCGTCCACGTTCCGTCGGGTCGCGAACAATGACCTCTCCTCCACATAGCTTATTCACGCGTACCAGATCCCAGACAGTCTTTTCTCGTAATTTATCGTATTCGTGTGTTGTGAGGACATTGTGGAGAAATTGCTGTCTGCCGAGGTTAAGGGTGGTAATTAGCTGCGACATCTTGTCGAGTCGGCCATACTGCCTCGACAACAAGAGGCCATGCAGGTTAGTTGAATGCCATTCCCGTAGACAACTGGCAATCTCGTCAATGAGAGGTTCGGCCGTTGACGTGGGAGTTTCGTCGCCAATCTTCAGCATTGGAACTGGCGCGGCAGGCCGAGGAGCATCAGGGTCCCGCTTAACGGGTACAGAGAGGCGTCCTTGGGTGCCATTGGAGAGTTCCTTCAGAGGCTTGCGGCCCTTGAGCTCGATCTTAGACCCTCGTAAGCTCTCGATAGACTTGTGACCGTCAGCGGACTTCTTCTTTTTGGCGGCAGTGGGCGTAAGACCGCTCTTGCCCGAGTCACTTCCAATATGTATATCGCCGTTTGCTGCCGCGTCGTCGCTCGCAGCATCTTCGCCGTCTTCCGTCTCGTCCGACTCGCCCAAGACTTCGCGCACCTCAACGCAGCTCCTGGGGAAGATGCCGCTGAAAACACGGGCCTCGAGGGTCTGCCCCTTGACGGAGGTCAATCCGGCCAGCAGACTGGGAGGAGCCACTAGGTAGCCACGCAGCCAGTTGCCATCGGGAGTCTCTTCAATTATGTACAGCTCATCGCCGATCTCGAGAGGAAGGTCGGCCAGGCCCGAGGGGGTGAAGGGGTATGTCGCGACGGCGAAGGCGATTCGGGGAAGGGGCTGCCAGGGCATTGAAAGCTCGGGGTCCGCCGTAAGGCACGAGGCGTCGTCGATATCGAAGTCGAGATCGGGTCAGAGTCGAGGTGAGATGATAGGATGAGGGCTGGTTGGGAAGTTCGTGTGTTGGAGTCGGATGCACCTCGACCTGCGTCCGATTCGGGGTACTGCTCGCAGAACACCCAGCTAACTGGCTAGTCGGGCTATTCGATGGTCTGGTTTCTTGAACCTGTGGACCCTAGCAGGGCTGCGCGTGGTTGAGGTGGCCTCGTGGGGACGATCGGCTATCGATTCATCAGGGACAGGAGAGTAGCGGGCCGGGTCGAGAGCGAGTGATAATCAGGCACGGCGCACGTATCCGTCAGGCATGTAGCACCGACAACAGGCGCGGTGCAGTTCAGTAGATGCGATTACGAGGCGCAAATTCTTGGAGTGACGAAGGCGTGGGAGGGGGCCAGAAACGCGGGAGAAGGTCGAAAAGAAGCCCGACGTGGATCGACCGACGGTTGACGGGGGAAGGATAGAATGAAGACTTGGGCGTGTTTGTTTCCGTGTATCTAGGAACAGCAGCGCTGCTTGCCGGCCAAGTTCGTGGGCGAATAGGCGGGAGCAATTCCAATGGGGGTTATCCGTATTTTTTTGCGCAGGGAACTTCGGCGGAGGAAAAAAGAAGAGGGCCGGTCTGGGAAAGCGGCAGACCAGGTTCAAGGGGCAGGTAGCCGGGGTTCGGAGGATGAGGAGGGGTGGGTATCAACAATGGAAGAAGCAATCGGCAAGAAAGCGAATGGAAGCCTGAAGGAAAGTGAAGCGACAGTGGGATGTCGAGGGTTCGCGATGGAGACCGTTGGAGACTTGGAGTGTCTTAAACACCCGTATTGAGAAATTCGGGGTCTCTGATGGGGCCTGGAAGGGGCCAGATTGGGAGTGGAGGAAGCCGAGAGGAGGGAGCAAAGGGGAATCAAGACATGAAGAAAACAAGATCAACAAAAAAAAAATAAAATAAAAAAAAAAAAAAAAAAAAAAATCACCAGTCATCAAACATGGAAGAATCTCAACGGCCAGGTGGCAGTTTCCCTTGAGAAGGTGAAGAATTTCTGGATTTGGGAGATGCGGTGAACTTCAACCAGCAAATGGGAAAGGGCAGCTCAGCAGGACACCAGCAACGGGCAACAGTAACAGCAATAGCAACAAGACCAAAAGAGAAGGCACTACCCAGACCAACAAAAAGCAAGAGCCCCTGAAGCATACAGCCAGAAAAGGCAAGCGCAAACTGGAGATATAGTGTGGCAGGTGCGGGCAGGAGCAGAGAGCAAGCAAGAAGCAGAGGTGCTGTGCGTGCTGTGCCTGTTTCCTGGCAAGGCGTGGACTATGAGTGCAATGGTGGGTGGGGAAGAGCTCACTTGGCCTGGGCTGAGGTTGGTCTGCAATGTGAGTGGCCGAGAGGCACGAGGTATGGATCCCAGGACAGGGTGCGCATGGGCCATCAATCTATCAGAGGGGAGCCAGGGAGGTACAATGGGAAAAAAAAAAAAAAGGCTGAGCGGCATCGTCGTCACTTTGGCAGTTGACTGGACATACTTTATAATATCAATGCTATGATTACTGTCTGGACTTTCTTCCCTCGTTATGCCTGTGCATGACTGAAAAAAGCATGCACACAATCGGAAACATTGGCTGCTGAAGATGAGTATTTCTAGAAGAGTTGGGCCTCGGGTAAGCCACGAACTCGAAGCTCCCAAACCATGAAATAATAGCCTGGCTTCAGGTCCAGCTTCGGCATCTGGTCGCCAAACATGTCGCGTGTTTGTTTGCTTTCAATAGGGCCAAGCCCAAGATTAAAACTTCAGGTCAGGCCGGCACCGTCGATTGCGATCGCTGTGGCCGGGGTCGCATTGAGTCAAGCAGGCATTGCCGCGTATAATACGGGACGGGATCCAACATCATTTTTTACCCAGTTGACACCGGACCATCATGGCGACGGCTGAGATCGTTGCAGGGGATGTCCCTTCCGGCCTCAAACCGGTCCAGCAGAAGACGAACACACGTCCCCGCGATGCCTGCAACCGCGCCCATGGATAAGTGTCATGCAAGCAATGCAAGTGCCTGGGCTTTGGGTAGATACTTGGACCTTGGACCCTGGACCCTTTGAAAAAGCTCAGCCAAAGGCCCAGGCGCAGAGGACGGGAAAGAAAGAATTAAAGAAACTAGAAAAACAAGGGGCACAGACAGCGGGTTCGATGCGCAGTGTCTGTGTCATAAATGAAGTCAGCATGTGATTCCAGCCATGGAAGCAACAAAGGCTCATCGGTTGGCCTGCGTTTCAACTCTTATCACGTTCAGGTTCTTTGTCTTGTGCCCATTCACTGCCTCTACCTTAGTCCTCGTCCAACTGTCGCTGCAACTGCCTGACGTCAACCGTTTGTTTTGTGCCTCTTGCCGTCGTCCTCAGCGTCCAGGAGTCTGAGGTACTTAGCAACCTTTATGTCGAAAAAGAAAAACGGGGTCTGTTCCACGCCGAATGATAAATAAATTAAAACCTTGGCAGTAGTTACTGACTGACTACCTTGATGATTTTGATTAGAACCTTGAACCGGAAGACTGAGAATGAGCACGTGACATGGAGTCTGAGGTACAGCAGACTCGTGGCTTCCCTTCTCCTTTGCTGCACATTGTGCTCCTTCCCCAGTTTGGGAAGATGCTAGCTGACCTGATGCTAAATGATCCTAACGAGTGGATCCTTTCAATGAATAAAAAAAGCTTGTGGTTGGCCCAGGCCCGTGTCAGCACATGGTCCGCGCACACACTAGCCCCGAGCTAGACCACAACAGGTACATACTATTCCCAACATTCCAGGGGACCTCCTTCCTGCGACCACCTCTCCATTGGAGATAATTGAGACTGGACTGTGTAACGGGCTGCTTTTTTGAGGCAGGGGCAACTTCGTTCCTGCATTTTGCCCGCGATCGCGATTGCAGGCGCTGCAGGCGCAGGGCAGGGCAGGCTGGCTTGGAGCTGTCTCTTGCCGCCAGCTGCACTCGCCACTGTCCATCGACAAATCAAACGAATACCATCATTTGATGCTTCTCCAATTTTTTTCTCTGACCAAATTGCTTCACTTCGCCCGCCTCCTCGCTCGCCTGAAAACGCCATCAAACTCGTGATTACCTTTCTCCTCTCCTGCCCAGGCCCCCAAGTCTCATTTCGCACCTGCCCAGCGCAGCGAATTTGCCATCCAACCTCATTGTGAGACGCCGACATCTACGAGTTCCCGTCCCCTCCCAAAATCCTACTCTGTCCAAACTTCAACCTCCAAACCACGTCCTTGACTCGACGCTGGGGCCTCGCTGAGGCGCGCGAGATAGATACCACCCCCAGGCCTTGGAATGCGGCTTTTGGGTCATCGAAACACTCCAATGGCGTTCGAGAAGTTTGAATCAAGTCCCTCGTGGGCAATGGAATCCCACGCTGTTCGCCGACAACGTCTGTATGCAGCCATCCTTCTGACGCGGCTTCTTTTGGCGGCAGTCCTTATCGGCGGCGTTGCATCGGTTTCACGTTCGCGTGCTCGCCTTTTAATAGCTCCATCGACGTGATACCTCGACAGACGCCTCCAGGATGCCTGTCCCAGGAAGATGGAACATGCGGCCAGTGCACGAAACATTCCTTCGCCTTCGGATGCCACAGACTGTTGTACGGGTAAATTCTGGTCAGACTCGATCACACGGTCCACGTTCGAGGCTTGCTGGAGATATTTCTCCTCCGACCTCACCGGAGCGCCGAAACGACATTGCTGCCAGTTCCACCCCACCAACACGGATCGGAGTTATGATCAATGTTCACGGCCTTCAAAAGCTTGACATTGTAATTACCCCTATGTGGCTGAACGTGGGTGGCAAAAAAAGGCACCAGAAGCTGGACATTGTTCCTCCCCGCTCTCTCTGCTGGCACTCGGACCTTTCCCCCGCCCGCTTTACCCGTCAAGGCCTACCTCATCGCAGTGCGAAGCCAGCAAGGCCAGGCATTCCCTGCCTTCGACACAAAATACCACCCCTGCTAGGGTCGAAAGTGGTCTGGCCGTTTTAACCGTTCTTTGCGGTGCCCAGGCCATCAAACGGCATTTCCGATAGATCGGGAGAGTGTCGACTCAATCAGAGAAACACCTACGTCTAGCAGCACTGTTGCCATTATTAACGACGACGTCAATGACGCGCCCGTCTCGGTTCGTACCGAACACGTGGCGCTGGCGGCGCGGGAAATGCATGTCGTACCATCTTCACGATAGTATGCCACAATTTCCATACTCGGTATGGGAGGATACTGCCAACTACAAAACATTTCCACGATCAGCGCAGTTATCGCTGTCTGGTTACTTTCAAGCCATTGGCGATGTCCGAGATGTTCGGGTGATACGACACATCAAAACTACAGCCTTGAGCTTCCTCGACACGGCTACCACGCCTCAGCCCGCGCTCTCATTCGTGTCAACTCTTACACAAGGGCAAGCTTCCGTGCAACTTTTCAAGTCTCATTCTAACCTAGGAAAAGGGACTGCCTCAAGAGGGTAACGCAATGATCAGCGTCGACTGCGAATTTCAGCGCTGCTGAGACCAGCAAGGCAAAACTCTCCCAGTTTCGGTCATTCCATACTTTGTTGAAGAGCCGCAACGTTGCTCACGCGCTTGCATCGCCTGCGTAAGGAACGAGCAGACCCACGCTCAATGCCTGGTGTGACTTCTCCAGACTGACTACAGGCCATGCTGCTACAGGTATCAGATGATGGCTTGGCATGGCTGATGACTGCTTAGGTTGCATTCGGCTGTGCCGCCACAGATCATTACAACATGAATGCTTCATACAAACGGGTTAACATGTACAAATATATTTCATCATGCTAACTTGGCCTCAATAACACTCTCGGCGTCTCTCGGGTGTCTTGATATGCTTTTGATGCTAAACCCAGCCTGTCCTAACAAGTCCTTCGGGTCCTCCTCCGTCCTCTCCAGCCCAGATATACAATTCATCAACTGCAAGTCCAACGTCGTCTTCAACCCCGTTGCACCCTGCGCAGGCAGTACGACCTCATAGATCAGCAACTTGGAATAGCCCTGCTGAACAGATGTGTCGAAACTTCCGAGTTTCGACTCGATATCGACAGTGGGGTAGCGAGAATTATACTGGTTTTAACATGATTTCTATTTAGTGGTTAACAACTGAAATTTTGCTCTTCTTGTGTCGTGAATGCGTGCATCGAAATCCCCTTAGCATGTTCATCTACCTGCAATAAGCCCGACACAACCAGCTGCCCCTTGGTGTCTACAGTGCTTCGTGTCCCAGGTATTATCGCAGAGGAGCTGCAGCCATTTCGGCGACGGCGGATCGGGGTCAAAACGTAAGTCCGCGTCCCGTTTCCAGCGTTTCTTCCACTCGCTCATTGTCCAATTCTTCCTCTCTTCAACCAGTTTCTCCACGTCTTCAGATTGTTGCTGTCGAAGTCGAAGATGTAACCGCCGTCAGACAAAACGCATTGAAGATAGATCAGATCCCGCAGCTCGCGCGGAATATCAAACAAATGAATCATACTGATAGATTGCACTGAAGTGCCGGGAAGCAAGGATTTGGCGATGATGAAAATGCAGTTGGTGGATAGGTGAGGATTGGTGACAAGCTGGGCTCGGCTGAGGAAAGGCACTAAGCTTATATAGGATTGGGTGTCGGAGGCGAGACCGACGTGGCCTTGATGGTCAGTGAGGGCAGCGAGGTTGAGGCAGGAAACATGATTCCAGATTTGAGGCAAGACATCAATCACAGGCAAGAGAAAAACATGATCGACAGGGTCAACCGTTTTTATTGAGTTCGGAATTACGCCGCAGCCCCTTCGCAAAAAGACTCCAACAAATTCACCTAGTTCGCGGGCACAATTCGGGAAACAATATGCGGGCATTTTGACCTATGCCCTCTACTAGTTGAGGAAAACAATATAGGAACCCCATATGTTCCTGCTCGGAAGCAAACCCTCTGAACATCACCTCTGGTTCTAGTTAGACTCAGGTATGCTAAGAAACAACGATCTTACCGCACAAAGTCGGACGCGCGCCGCACCGGGGCCGATTACATCGGAGCCGAACGGGCCACTGAGGCTCTCGTGGCCTGGACTGACACAGATTAGCATAGGTTCGCAATCCCAAAGTGGCTGGACCCAACTGACAACGCCCTCGCTGAACCTTCCAGCAAGGTGCTGCGCTGACTCGGATCAGTCGAGGCCTAAGACACGCAAGGAACTTTGACTCACAACGCCACCACGCGAGATGACTCCTCAACCCAAAGGTCGACCTTCTAGCAAGGTGCTGCGCTGACTCGGATCAGTCGAGGCCTAAGACACGCAAGGAACTTTGACTCACAACGCCACCACACGAGAGATGACTCCTTAACCAAAGAGGTCTTTCCCAAGAGGTTCTCACAGCCAGAAGCATAAGAAGCTCTGCTGCTTGAAAAACGCATTAGAACTGATATAGAAGCGTGAGGAGGAATGCATACCTGTGAGCAGGGCCTTATGCCTCTCCCTCTTCCTCATCCTCATCCCTAAACCACATGTTAATAACCTGTCCTCATCTGAGAAGAAACAAAAATCTTGGAGCACTACACGAAGTCCTGGGCATACCTAAAACCCACGACAAATCCTATCACATCTTTAATTAGTAAGACCTATGAGACTTTATAGAAAACGTACCTCAACCATGTCGGCACCAGACCCCGCATATGAAAACGCCAAGCCCTAACGAAGAGATTAGAGTACTGAGGAGCTAAAGGATGTCAAAGCACAAACCGCGCGAGGCACGCCCTTCAACGCCAACAACGCGGAAGAGCTCGCCAGAGAGTTTGGCATCGATGCGATCGATGAAACCCGCTCCTTCATCGACCACTCCGTCACACACAGAGAGCCTACATAGAATCTATTTAGTGTGCGTGCTATTATGTCTTTTGTTTCTACTTACGCATCGTCGGCATGGCCCTCAAGAAGGCTCTCATCAATACCCCTAGAGGGGACACTCGCAATTGCATTTTGGCTAAGCAAGCGGACTTAGCAGCGGAAGCTAGGCGGGTCGTTGCGCACCCTATGGAGTGGCCCTTCTTCGAGCAGGTCTTCCGCACTGTTAAGGCACAGGCGGCCCAGGCGGCCCAGGCCCATTGGGCTTCTGAGTTGTGAGCTGATATAGAACACTCATCATGGTAAAGTAACCTACGAACGTCGGTGAGTACGGCTTGCGCCGACTGCTTCTGAAAATGTGAGTTAACCGCGCCTTAGAGCTTGAGAATCGTGAATCACTGACACAGAGAGAGCGTTGCTGACGACGGCACAGCTGCTGCTAGGTTTATTAGCTCAATGGCCACTTTGCTCGTGGGGGGAACAAGGCATACCGAAGGCGTCAGCCAACCCGATCGAACAAGAGGACTGCTTCAACCATGCAAATCAACAAAGTCCAAAACGGCCGACACATGGGACGCTGCTCACTGAAGACAGTAACGACTTCCACAGACGTCACGCTGGTAGAGAGCCCAGTGGTGCGGCTAGGACGAAAGCAGTGCGTCCCTACTTACCTGGCGGACGAAGCGGTGATGGAGGCGGTATTCTGATCGATCGTCAGCAGTGCACTCGGCAAGCTGTGCGCCTATGGTGGGCTCACTGACGGCGGCGCGGGTGGTGCGCGAGAGGATAAGTCGACAGTTTCGTAGTCTGCTTGTGAAAGGGTCAGCAGGGAAACATTCCTCCAGGAGCGGGCAAACGGTTGACATATCCGTACTTGAATAATCAAAAACCACGTTGTTGTCGATGTGAAGTTGAAGATCGTGAGGCTGTCTAGTGCTTGGAGACGGGTCAGCACGGTTGGAGGAAACGCGGAGAGCAAAGAGAACGCGCTGACTGACGGGCACGTATAAGTGCGGCTGTGGTTGGGAGAGCTGCGTGAGACAAAACCGGTCAGCTAGCTTCTCGTTACTGAGACGGTGGTTCGTCGGGATGGACGCACGTGGTCGGCAACTTGGGAGGTTCTCATGCTGGGCCAAATCTAATGTCAAGAGATTCGATGAGTGGAAGAGGGAGGAGACTCACTTACGATCACGTGACCGAAGGCTGTGTATTGTCAGGAGGCGCGGAGTTAGAAGGTCTGTTGCACTTAAGCAGGTAAAATCACTATGCAGTGGCCAGAGGCCTACGGTTGAAACATTTGAATTGATGGAAGCTGTCTACCCAAGCTAGCTCTCGGCCTGGTGGGCAGCGACATTATTCTCCCAAACCCAGCGCAAGACTCCGTCGTCGGCAAGTTGCCAAAGTGAGGGTTGGGGAGGTGCTTCGCCGTCCATGCAAACTGCTCGAGCGAAAAGTATCGGATCGCGAAGTTGGCGGCCAACTCGGGGTAGTCGGTGACCAGGACGTCAAAGGAGAACACGTGCATGGCGGCCTTGAGATGCTTCCTCGGAAGGCGTCCAACAAGGGACACTGCGTGAAGAGATGCCTGGCGTCGTGCGGACGGGCTCCGCAGCGGCAGGCAGGGCTGGAGGCTAACTGTGATGTGTAAGTCAGTTGAGTTTTTAGTCCAGCCAGAGTCCGAGAATCTTGATGGCCTTTTCTGCCTTCGGAGGAACACCTTCGAGGTTGGGCATGCTGTCGTTGAACTTTTGCCCTGTCCTGCAGAGGTGTATCACTTGTGTCTTCTCGGCAGAGAATTCGGTGCCATCCTTTTCAGCAAAGGCGACCAAGGCTTTGAACAACTTTTCTGCGGCCTTGTTGTTCCTCTCGACTGACTCGGAGACGACCAAGAAGGTGATGTCGTCAACAAATGTGGCAATCAAGAATTGTTTCAACTGGTACAGAACAGCGTTCTCGTTGGCGACCAAGTTTCTCTCCTCCTTGAGCTTTTCGAGCAGAGGAATCGGGAAGAAGACAAAGAGAATGGGGGACAGAGGGCTTCCCTGCGGGATGCCAATGTTAACCCAGAACTTCTGCGACTCCGCTCCCTGCATGCGGACGGTTGTGCTTCGTTCGGATAAAAAAGACCAGATGAACATGATCATCCAGTCCGGAACGCCATACTTCCTCAAGATCCGTAGCAGGTGCGCACGGCGAACGCGGTCGAACGCGCCCTTGATGTCGAGAGCGTAGATCGACATAAAGCGTTTCCTGTCGCGATGAGTCCAGTTGTTGTAAACAGCGTTAATGAGTGACTCGAGAGCTTGGTTGGTGTTTCTTCCTTTATACCCAAACTGTTCGAAGGGAAGTACGCCAGAATTCAAGAGCCAACTTGTGAGTCTGACTCAGCGCTGCCGCAAGTGCAAACTATTCAATAAACAATATAAGTTAATCGATCAAAGTAATGCTATTACTACTTCCTAATTAAGTAATCCCTCCTCCCTCAGAATTATTAAATACTTTAATATCTTATATACTAGCTAATAGGAGGCTATAGATCAGTCCCTGCCCTATTTATTTAGGCATGCCTAGCTACTAAAACATGATACTATTGCTAACCTCGCTATTATTATATATGTTATTAAAGTTATTCGGACTACCCTTATTATACTAGATGAAGGCATATTTTCTTGAAAACTTAATAATAAGAAGATAGGATCATAGCAATTCGAATAATATATTTAACGTTATAATTAGATATTAACTGCAAAAGTTTTTTATTATTATATATTATACTTATTATTTACCCCTATTACCTTACTAAACTTTATAATATCTACTATTACTATTGCCTCCTCCTCTACTGGTAATATATATACGATCTTAGGCGCCCCGCGCTAGCGGATCTCTATGCAGATCGAGGCAGCCCTTATTATTATTATCCCTCTAAATCCTATAATTATTAGTAGTAAGAGGTACGTCCTCGAGCAGCACTTAATATAGCAGAGAGGCTAGGGTCGATCTAGCTAGATTTGAGAGTATAGCGACTTCCTTATTAAGGTTATTCAGGGCTAGGCTATAGCCTCCTATTAGAGTTACTAATAATACGATACTAGAGGGACCCCTAAGGTATTCGGCGCTACTACTACCTCTACTGCCTTAGAGCACTTAACTTAGTATATTATTACAAGCTTCCTACTTATATAAACTCTACTCTAATAAGGCTAAAGTAGCTATTATATCTATAGGATCTCTACCCTCTTAAATAAGGATTCTAATACTAATACTCCCTCCTCTTTAATAGCCTTATTAGACCCTCCTTTATATAAGAGGATATAGCATAATAATAGCAATATCCCTAAGGCTAAGATCTTAACTCTAAGGGACCTCTACGTCGCCTCTATTATCTCTACTAATCTCCCTTTTGCCTACTTTAAGAATACTTTCCTCTAATAGATCCTATAATATTATAGTATAGAGGTTACTAGAGAGGTCCTATAGAGTCGTATATCTATTCGGGACTACTTCTATAACTTCTAGCAATATAGAGAGGCCCTCGTGAAGTTAGAGCTCTACTTAGTAGTATCTAAAATATACCTTTTATTTAATCTATAGTTATCGCCTGATATCTACGCTTTTATAGGGGTTATATATTATTTTATCGATATTACTAGCATGTTATAGTCACGCCTCCTAGGCTTCTCTTAGCACTATAGAGACTATAGCAGCAATAACCTCTCGGAGACCCTCCTTAATATTATTAACTAATATAGGATATAGGACTAGATCGGAGTAACTATCTCTAATAATATAACTAGTAATAATACCTACCTCCTTGCCTTTTACTAGGATATATCCCCCGAGATAATAAAGGAGGATATATAGGCCTGGTATATAAGGTGCTATAGCTATATACTTAACCTCATAGCCCGGGCCTTTTTATTTAATACTAATAGAGAGACTCTCGAGGCTAAATCCGACTACTACTAGCTTATTAAATAATATAATAATAATCTCAACCTCTAGTATAAGCTTAGGCTTATTAGCTAGCTCCGGAATATCGTTAAATATATCCAGGCCTCTCCGCAACAGACCGAATAATACTAGAAGGCTATAGCTAAGATCGATAGCAACTCCGCTAACTTCTAGATCTTCTCCGAGTCATCCTATAAGGCCTAGCTTATCCTAAATAATAATACTCGCTAGAATAATATATACCTTATAATTAAGAGAGCTATAAAGAAGAAGAACGAGATCTAGTCTTTTATACTATTAAATAATAATAATAACGATATTAAAAAGTATATCCCGGAAGCGGATCTACTATCTTCTAATAACTAGAAGGTTCTTACTAAGATAGGTATAATCCTAGAGCCCTTTTATTATCAAACGAAGAGGTATAAGGGCTAGGGGGTTAGTAATAGGCATAGTCGACTTTAGGAGGTTATAATAGGCTTAGAATACCTCCTTTCGCACCTTATTAACTAGAAGACCTACTATAACTCTACGATCTCTCTTAATAATCCTTTTGAGGAGTCGTAGCTATTACAAACCCGTTCAGGATAACCCCGATATAGTTGGTATAACTAACAAGCCCTCCCCGATCACGTGCGCGAAGACTAGGCATCTCTAGCCTCATAGGTAGCCTCGCGATTCGACTCTCTTAACGAGCAGTAGTAATCCTTCCTCTATAGTAGTATTAAGTAGTTATAGCAGAAGCTCTTTTACTATTATAATAAGTTAGGGGACTCTCTACTGCTTTCTAGTGTGATTATCCTCTATCTATTATTTAGGATCTTATATTTATAAGATATATAGAGTAGTAACTATTAAGAGGGATAGGTTAAGAAGGCTTAGAATATACTTATAGAGTACTTTAATAAGTAGTATTATTAGTATAGCGCGGAAGAGGATATCCCTAGCCCCGCTAGCCCTGCTATTAACTATAAGGCTCGGGATAATAATAATACTTACTTCTAGTAGTAGGTTAATAGCTAGCGCTAGCAGACCCCACCCCGGATAGATAAGCTCGATCTATACCTCTATTAACCTCTAGAGAAGACCTCCGATCCTATCTAGTAGTAGTTAGACTATTTAGAAACCTTCCTAGCGCTCTCCTAGCTCGTAATTAATATCTTTGCTATGCTAGTAATAGCAGCTAACTACGAGAGGGCTTTTAGTACTATAAAGTTAACCCTCACGTTATAGAGGATAAGTATAAAGCTAGATACTATAGAGAGGCTCTAGCTATTAAAAAACTAGATCAAAAGGGGGGTTATACTACTGAATAACAGCTTTAGATAGCTAGGTATATCGTGAATAGCTTTATTATATAGGTTACGTGTTTTTATATAGTAACTTGAATTAACTTATTTATAAGTTACCTAAGTAATCAAAAATACTAAAAAAAATCTCGTCAATAGCAAGTTTAGGGGTCAAAATTGACTTGATTGCACTTGCGGCAGCGCTGGTCTGACTGCGAACAGCTTCTCCACGATCTTGCCTATTGGACAGAGCAGGGCAATGGGCCGGTAGCTTGTCGGATGTGTTGGGTTCTTGTGAGGCTTTGCGATCATGACTGTAATTGCTTCCTTAAACCTGTTTGGGTGATAGCATAACTTGAGGCAGGCTTGCACCGGCCTCTCGAAGACACTTGTCAGAAGGTCTTCTGGGTCGTCTTTCGAAGGCAGCAGCATCTTCAGTGCGTCGATCGATATACCGGACTTTCCCTCGGCCTTGTGAGCAGGCATTCGGCGCAGCGTGTCAGCCAACTCTCCGGGCTTGAGGACCATGAGCGCCGTGTCTTCACTGTCCATCTCACCGCCGAGGGCAGGAAGCTCCAGGGCCGGTGGCTGCTCGGTGGCCTGACTGTAATCAGGCCACAGCGTGCATACAAACAGCTCGGCCTTCTCGTCGACAGTCTGGTAATACTTTCCATCTTTCTCAAAGTCAGGGACGTCCGTCTGGCGAGATCCTTCTGCTAGTCGAATTGCTAGGCAAGCCAGCTTGTGAACGCAGATGTCCCGGTTACCGACATGCATGCGCCAGTTCTTGGTGCGCTGGTGGCGCGGGTGTGTGGGCGTAGGTGTATCGGACGACGTAGAACTTTGCGGGTTAGTTGGTGCGCTCGGAAGCGTAGCGGCCGCGCCTTGCGCCTTATTCTTGCCAGAGGAGGCTCTCCGATTGTTGTTGCGTTTCTCTTGGTCCCGGAACCTCATTCCCTTGCCCGAGCTCGGTCTGCAGGATCAGAAGGCCTGACTCTGGTGTTGATGTCGGGCGGCCTTGTCTTAGGTACGAGCTTGTCTCTCCCATCCTGTAAAATACGATCTGCCTCGGCGAAGAACTGGTCGAGATCATTCTCGGTGTTCAATGGGAGCGAGGCAATACCCTTCAGCTTTGGCCCGACTTCAGCGCGCCACGCCGCGCGCGTCACCTCCTGCCAGCGATAGCGGCAATCAGTCCGGCGATTAGGCCGCACGATGAGGGTCGTCTCCAAGATCCGATGGTCCGATTTGAAGCCCTTGGGTTCGAGCATCAGGTACGACTCAACAAGAGGATAGAGTAGTTCCGAAGCAAAGGCCAGATCAATGGTTGACCCGCTGGAATCAGCCTTTTCCGAGCGGGACCACGTGTTCTTGATGACTTCTGGATCCAAAAGGCACCTAAACTCGGCCGCCGAGAATCCATTTGCCAATTTCCTCGATGCATCAGTGACTATTGCCGCCCCATAGGGGATGGTGCAGGTTGAAGTCTCCCAGAAACAGGACCAACGCATCGAGGGTGCACAACTGGAGTATGTTGTCGATGTTCAGTCTGAGTCGCGATCCGTCAGGGTGGTTGTAAATGTTGTGTATGAGGATGGGGACGGGCAAAGTTGTGTTGAGCCTCAGGGTAACTAGAAGCTCTTCGTTGGGCTCTTTGGGATGCCAGTCATGTTGTAGTCGGCTTCGGGAATCGCCTTGTGCACTAAAAATGCCACCTTGTAGAGTGGCACTTGTATTGTGCAGGGCCATGGGGGAGATGAAAATTATGGCTCACCGATATTTGATCGGGCTGAATTGCGACGGACAAGTACTCGGTCGAAGGTTGAGGCAGAGGACTGCAAATCTAGCATATATCACGACAACTTGCTCACAATTGCCAATTCTTCGCCGCACTGGCATCAAATCGGTCTCAACGCCAATGTCTTGGTGATATTCATACGGGCGTCCCTCGACGAGTTAAGCCTTTGATTGCCCATCATGAGTCTCACCGACAGAATCCTACGTTAGTCATGGTCCAATGCACCCATAGCTTGTCCGGCCTACTGACCACGGCTTTCATGGCAGTTATTAACAGGAAATGGAACGTCATCTCCAGCAGCTATCGGGAGAGATCAACAGCCTCTCGCCCGAGAATTGTCAACGGCTATGGCGAAACATCAAGTCCGATCGTTTGCCCCTCCCGCCACTGCCCCCGCCTCCGCTCGCCTCGGCTTCCTATAATCGCCAAAGTGATCGCGAATTCTTCACCGATACGCTCAAGACTGTCACGCACTGTTTCCACCGCTTCTTCGCGACGCAAGCGCCTCCTCCGCCACCCACCGTCAAGTTGAAAATACCCGTCAAGTCTGACCTTGACAAACTTAGGCGCCTGGAACCACAGCAAATCACCAATATGCTTCGAGAAATCAAACCCAAAACGAAAGACAACCCACTCGAAGCAGTGATGGGGGTGAACAAGCCACACGACAACAGCATGATCCTAACGATTTCCGTGGCCACGGTGGAATCCAAAGCTGCAATCCCTGCCAGCTTGATCTACATCAAGAAGAAGTTCAATTTCAACGAGATCACTCATCTCCCCGACCTATTCTGGGTGAAGGCTGATAGCTTCGACTTCTCAAAAGAAGCGCGCAGCAAGTTAACTCGATGGAGAGACGACCCCAATCAATTGAACCAATGGAAGGAAGAGTGGAAAGTTCACGCACTCTGCGCCATGAGATATAGCTTTGGCAAGCTGGTTTTTGGTTTCACGGATGTGAACGAGGCACTGAACATCTCCCGAATTGGGATCAACATCTTGGGGCAGACTGGGTGGATGAAGTGAGTTTCCTGTTCTTTGGTTGACGCATAAGGATTTAAGCACTGATTCACGGCCTCTAGACCTTTTGATATCCGTGGCATCCCTATCATCTGTGTCAAATGCTCCAAGCCTAGACACATGAAGCACCAATGCGTACAGTTGAGTCCCAGATGTGGCAGATGTAACGGCGTCCATTGGTCAACCGGATGCACACTGCCATATTGCTGCCCTAATTGCTGGGATGCCGTACAGGCCCGAAGAAAGAATGGGGATACCGGGTTTACCTTGGACACGAACCACCCAGCCTCGTCCCCAACATGTCAACATGCAGAAACAAAGAAAATGCATGAGGAGGCCACGGGACACGCCCAGGTACCCCCATTGTGGGGATCAATCCACCTTCCAGAATCCTCCTTCAGACGCTGTGGCCGAAATGCTAGCTCAATCGGCCATAAACGCCGCCCTGAACAAGCTGAAGTTGAACAGCAGTTCCAGGAAGAAATGGAACATGGCCAACGATGGGACAGCCAGGACTGCCTCTTCTGCTGCCGGGACACCACCCCTCCTCCTCCTGGTGCCCAGAATGGGGCCAATGACGTTGAACGGGACCAGTTCACGGCTGGTCAGGACCAAGTTGCCGCCGGCCAGGATCAGGCCACCGACGTTCCAGGCCAGCACCCTACCACTCCGAGCCAGGAGGCCGTTCCTGAGCAAAGAACCACCACGCAGACCCAGCCTGACGGTGCCGAAAGCCGCTCTGACCCAGGAGCTGAGACGGTTGTGCCGGTGGATACCTTCACTTTGGACCAACAGGACTTTGTATTCCGAATGTCGCAACCGGAAAAGCGCCACGTCGACGAACTGTCACCTGAAGGGGAGAACAACGATGACCTATTCATGGAACAAAACGGAAAGACCAAGAAGCAAAAAGTTCGAAGCGAATGGCTGGAGGTGGACGCAGCCTTCAGCAAGAGATATGAGGGGGAACAGGATGCTGGGCAGCGTGCACATGGAAGGGGAGAAAGTTCCCAAGAACAAGGTTTGCGCGACCTTGAGCCGGAGGATTTCATAGATGGGAAATTCGTCAGCCACTAGTCTACAGTGGTCTTCAGTTGAATCGAGGTTACTTTCGCTCCGCATTCAGCTCCGTCGCAGTGCATGACCTAATTCACTTCCATGTTCCAATAGTGTGATGGGTGTCCCAAGGTGTGTGTACGGTGTAATATGCGATGGATTGCTACCTGGAACTATTATGGATATGCCCGATGGGCGGTTGTATCTATACTCCATCACCGGGGTTTCAAATGTTAGCGTGGCTAGATGTCTCCTGTTCATGTCAGCAGATGAGCAGTATAGCCAGGTTAACAGTTGACCCCTGCCCCAAGCTAACGTTTGAAACCCCGATAGAGGTGTACATCGATGCTTATATAATTGGGTGCTCTGATGGGTTAGGATGACAAAAAGGCCCGAGCTAGGGTTGTTGCTTCTTGTTCTTTTTTCTGAGTTCATTTTTGCATGTAGTCTTGAAGGATTATCAGTCTAACGAGCCGTCAAAATACACTCTAGGTCATTTCTTTATTCATCACTTATGGTACCATCTGGTTGTCATCCGCAAACAAGCGCGCCAAACAGAAGCCAAGCAGGTTGCATTTGGGCAAGAGATACTTGAGATGGTGTTGGCGAGAGAGCAAATCACTCGCTTTGCCCCTCGGCTCCAGCCCAGTCGCTCGGTGCCGTCTTCGCTTGTTGCTACTAGCCTTCTCTTCCAACCAGTGTCCCTTCACTGCATACGCTTTTCTCACATTACAACAGCTTGAGATCTGAGTCATTTGAATGGATTAACGAATGCTGCCAAGAAATCTGGTCTCAGTGCCCCTATGCCGCGCTACTCTGGTGAACTGAACATTCCCGTCACTAAAGGACGAACAAGAAGGGTTTCAAACAAGACGATTGCCTATCACAGGGACCTTATAGTGGACTTGGCCGACCAGACACACTCCTAGTGTCAGGACCATGCCGAGAATTGGAGGTCTAACGTCCCTTCAATGTTCCTGAATGATCGGCCTCCGAGTGGTACGCACACGCGCATGAAACCATGGCAAAGATAAGCCCTCGAGCTAGTGCACTTCGATATATTCTTTTACGCACAAAATTAGAACCGAACCACGCGAAGCACGCACAGCACTGACCGTTGACGTCTTCTATTTCTTCTTAGGTTTGGGGCATAAACCACGGCGGCCTTGACTTCGTGAACCGGTGGCATCAAGTTTAAACGGCCCCAGCCACCAATTTGGTGCAGTCGAGGATTAGAAGGACAAATTGGGCACACCCGATTCATTGGAAACTCTGCCAGCAATCCACTGACCCCCTTAATCTCTGATCTATGCTACCCAAGACAAGGTATTCGGACGTACACACTTTGTCACCCCCATGTCTAGAACATGCTCTGGAAATCCAGAGTTTAGTGTGGGTATTTCAAGGCCCTCAACGTCACATTCGACCTTTTGCTAGTTCAACCCTGTTTTCCATTCTCTTGTGAGCCCACAAATCCGCCCCAAGTATGCTGAAGCTTTTTGTCCAAAAGCCAGAAGGAAGGCCAGGGAGTATCTGGCCGAAGTGGAAACGAGTTAGTCGATAAGAGGCACAGCATTGACATCAAAATGAGGAAGTGTCACAGAGCGGGCTAAAAGTTTTGCGTGACATGTGTGCATCAAATCCTTGAATGCAGCAGAGTTGAATACTTCATTGGTTTGAACAAAATGTTGCCCTCACGTGCAGGATAATTTTCGAGCTACCAAATGAAATTAAATGCATTCTATGGACCCCTTTGGATTACAGCCTCCCCTGCACTGATTCGCGATTTCCTTCACTCTCCATGCCATGTCTATCACTTAGCCTTGATTATAGGCTTGAAAATTTCCAACAAGGTCTTCTGTCCAAGCTTGGGAGAGCTCTTCGGCGGGCGCACGCAAAGCAACAAGGGCTAATTACACCCAATACGTAATTAGAACTTATATATACAGACACCCAACTCTGAGTATATATACGATTACGCCCAATTTAACAAGGTCCAGGTCAGACTCTCCTCTAAGTACTATACCCTGCATCCCCTTGCACCTTAGCGAGAGTTGCTCTGCTATATGCTAAATGGGATCTTCTTTCTCCTTCTCACGTTACCGCCATTCTTTTTTCTCCTTTTTGAGGTAAGCCGTTGCCTGGTAGACTGTATCCTCCATTTGCCGTCACATTTCTGCATACGCTCTGCCGCAGCAGAATAAACAATCTTCATTGACCACATCAACGTCAAGTCGTTCCCAACAACGGAAAACCGCAGGAGTCTTCTTTTTGGAATGCATCTGTGCCAGAGAAAAGAAATTGATGTCAGCGAATTGGGAGGTTGTCCAAGGTATAGCTGGGCGTTGAGCCAAACCTCCTTCTGCTCCTCTGTGCCAGCACTCTCGGCGATGGCATGGCCACGCGGTGCTGACGACCTTTGGCAATTTCGAACACAAACATGTTGTGTTGGCGGCGTCGCAAGTTTTCGACACGTCCCCGGTGAAACACTGCTTGGAGAAGACCGTGGACATGTGCCCGGCTACTCGTGATGTCGAAGCCAGCAACGGCGTGGCGTGCGAGAGGCCAGCGAGCAGGAACGGGGGTGAACTTGATTTTGTTTTGAGTCTCGTTGTGAGCAAAGTCGTTTGCGTGACTGGTTGATTTGTGTCCTATGAAGAGAGGACCGTCCCATGTCTGGTTTTTTGCAGGTGGGACTTGGGGGCGTTTTTAGACAAATACAGCTGTTGGTGCAGAAATGTCTAGATGTCCGTCGCCGTTCACATCGTTTCTTTGTTGGCCGTGAGAAGTTATGGTTAAAATGTAGCTAATAAAACAGTCCCAGCCGAATCTGGTACTAAGCCAACCAGTTTCTTAGCTTAAATTCTACAACTGCCGGATCCAGGGCGAGTACAAAAGATAGGCCTGAACACCTGGAAAGTTCCGTGTAGAAGGAGTCGAGACTCTTGGCCATCCAAAGAATGCCCGAAACACTTTACAGGGCTTTGGAATACAGCCTGTGAACGTGATGAAAAGAAACTGGCAGACCGAATGCTGATTTTTATAAGGGAGTGATATACTAAGGTCTTGAGGTTTCTTGAGATGTCAAGTGTCCCTCAACTAACACCAACATGCCTTTTTCCACCTTGGCCCATCATTTCTGAGCAGAGCAAACCCAATTACATACTCCGAATGTGAAGCCCAAGTCAGGAAATTGATATGCAGGAACTCCATCAAGCAACAGTCGTGCCTGACAGCCTGCTAGGGGTTGCCGATTCACCAATGCCCAATAAAAATTGCGTTCAAGTTGTATACGCATCAGCCATTCATTGGCTTGCTTCGTTGCCGAAATAATTTGTGGCAATCTCAATTCTCGAAACTCCCTGGACACGAGAGTCGTGGATCGGGATTGAGAGCATCCTCGAGCTACTCTTCGGCCTCCTCGTTGTCGGCAGGGAACTCGTCGGTGCAAGTGCTGGCAATGCAACGCATGCGCTTGTTGTTCTTCTTGCAGCACGTGGGACCCTTCATGGTTTGGCACTTCGCGCCCTTCTTCAGACAACCACCGGACGGCGAATCGTCCCTCTCAACAGACGAGAGCCGGGTGCATGTATTCTCCACACATACGAGAGGCTCGTTGTTGCCCTTGCAGCACCTGGGACCCCTCGTCGCATCGCACATCGCGCGTTCCTCCAGGCAGACTTCCTGGGCTCGGCCGATCTGGAAACCGTTGTTGGCGGGAAGACCGGGCTGGGCCGCAGCGCCGTTGCCCTTGTAGGGGTGGATCTGGGTTGCTGAAGAGACGCTGGCGAGGGCAGAAACTGCCGCGAAGACGAAGGTGTAGCGCATTTCTGTTGTCTCGGATGTATCGAGTCCGAGTAATGATGTTGCGGCTGGAGGTGGTCTGGTTTAAGCAAAGTGTTGTGAGAGTTGTTGATCGGAAAAGAAACAGGACGTAATTGTTAGCATTGAGCAAAACAAAAATGTGTGCCGATAAGCCCAGGAAGTAAATCTCATGCTGATATACATTCACCTTCAAGTAATCCGGGTTCTCGTTGACGTAGTTCACCCCTATGTAAGCTTTATTTCACACCAGGCTCCCTTGAGGCAGCTTCTCGCCACCTATGCCGCGTGTGACTTGTCCTCCATCCGCGTGCACTCAGAGCTTTGCCCTCACGGAATCCCCAATACCAAGGTAGGACCCCAAGGGAACGTTGCCCAACGCCCTTGAACCGCCGTGTCACGAGCCTGGATGAGATCATAGGGGAAAGGACGTACCAGACTTACCGGACTACCCTATGAGGGTCCGTAGAAGGAGGATACCGGGTGGCGCCTCGGATAACAGGCTATGCTAGGAGTCCGTAGGAGGGGAATACTAGTAGCACCCCGGGTAACGGGCTATCCTAGGGAAGTCCGTAGGTAGGGGGCACCGGGTAGCTCCCTATATAAGTCCTCTAATCCTCACGTACCCTTATATAGTAGACTAGAGGGTTAGAGAAGAATAAATATTATGACTTTGCACCTATTTATACTAACTCTTTCACTCTATACTATACTACCTTTATAATACGTTCTTCTCTCTTACCTATACTAATAGGGGTATAGACCGTTAGAGTAATGCTATATATAATAATAATACCTACCTATAGGTCTACTAGAGAGGTAAGATCCCCCGCTAGACGGGAGCTACTAAATAGCTAAACTCAGGATAAGATACTTATTAATTAGAACGATAAAGAGAGTACTAGTAAGGAACTAGTTAATTAATTAATAGAGGCTAAATTAGATCGCCTTATCGAGGAGGAAGAGAAGAAGAGTTGACTAAAGCGTAAACGAGAATATCTTAAGGCCTTAAGGGCAGGCTAACTATTAATCCTAACGGATAACCCTACTACTTACTAAGTAGTTATTAGTAGCAACCCCGAGGCGAAGAAGCACTAGTCGGAACTTTAGGGGAAGCACCTCCCGATGCTTAGGTATAAAGGGGGCACCTAGACTAACTATAACTAATTTATATTTAACCTCGATATATAATTTAAAATAAATAAGATTACCTCAGACCTTGAGAAGGTGCTATATATTACTAGGTATCTAGAAGGATTAGTAGCAAAGCGATAGACCTTATACCTTTCTATTAGATATAATAATAAGGCGAAGAATATTACTTAGATATTAATAGAGGACTAGTTAACTAATAGCATAGCTAATAAGGGGTCTAGGATCCTTAGCATATAAACTCAGCTTGAACGGGCCTACTAGTAACCGGGATAGTTATACTAGAACTTTATTAATTACTACGAAGGGATTGAGGCGGAGAGCCCCTACTAATAATCAGAGGAGATCCGGGTAGCTAACGTAGTAGCTAGGTTAGACCCTAAGCTCTAATACTATATTATAGCGAATAGATTACTAAAAACGCAGCTCGAACTTAATATAAGGGCTAGGAATGCTAAACTTATAATCAATATATAAGCATATAGGCTACTAGTAAGGGATCAGAGGACTAACTATAAGGGATAATAACTAGAGGGCTAAGCCACTAATCCAGAGGAATAGACTAAGACTACAAGGGGGGACCGCAGCTATACTAGTGCCTACTAGGAGCCTACTAAGGATTTATCACAGGATACTAGGAGGGAAACTATCTATTATAGTTATAATAGGAAAGGCTATATCTCACTAAGGTACCTATACTATAAAAAATATAGCTATACCCGCTACGAAGGCAAACTATACCCTAGCGAATAACTAGAGGAGAACTAGGTAACTACGCGGACGGTCTAGTAGGATAGCGACTAGCTATATCGCTTTGAAATAATAATATAGGTCTAGGTTGCAGGTAGCTAGAAGACTAGTACCGCGCTTATCGATTACGGAGCTAATGAGAATATTATAGACTAGAGGGTTATAACCGATACCTAACTAGAAGCTAATAACTTAGAACCCATAAGGGGAATATAGGCATCCAAGGGACCTAACTACAGCATATAGAAGTTAGTCACCCGAATAACTAATAGTATAGGCGTCTAGCGGACGGTTTCGCATAACTTTAGGATTAGTAATAGTAATAGCTATAACGCTATCCTAGGGATCCCTTAGTATATATCGGAGTGCCCTAATATCAATTAGAGGGAGTTAGGCTAGACCTTTCCCCTATATAAGAAGAGCATTCGCCTTATTATAACTAGAAAAGAGCTTAGGCGCGTTGAAAACGAAGTAAGAGTAGTACTTATAGGGGTACTACGGATTAACTAGATATTAACTACTACCTACTAGGAGCCTAAGGATACTAAACCGAAGATCCTACTAGAGTACTAGGATTTTGAAAAAGTATTTAATATTAACCTAGTAGGAACTACACCGGAGTTTGGAACTACTAGGAGCTACCCTATTAACCTAGAGCCCGGGACCGAGCCCCTATTTAAACCGATCTACCTACTAGCTGAGAAGGAGTTAGAGGAGTTAAGGGACTATATCTATAAGGCCCTATAGAAAGGATAGATTCGCCTATTAATAAGTCTAGCAGGGGCGCCGATCCTATTTATCCCGAAGAAGGGGGGTAAGTTAAGGTTATATATAGACTACTAGGGACTTAACCGAGTAACTACTAAGAACCGCACCCCTCTCCCCTTAATTAACGAAATCCTTAATTAGCCTTCCTAAGCGAATTACTTTACTAAGCTCGACCTCAAAGACGCCTATTACTAGGTGAGGATCTAAGAGGGAGATGAGTAGAAGATAGCATTCTATATGCGATATAGTTACTATAAATATTATATTATACTATTTAGGCTTATTAATATACCCGCTACCTTCTAGACGTTTATTAACGAGTTACTTATAGGCCTAGTTAATATTATTTATATTATATATTTAGATGATATTTTAATATTTACTAATAATATGGACTCCTATATAGAGGCGGTGAGGCAGGTACTCACCCGGTTAGGTGCTAATAGCCTCTATGCGAACCTCGATAAGTGCGAATTCCATAAGGAATAGATTAACTTTCTTAGGTTCGTGGTTTCACTAGATAGCATCGCTATAGAACAGGAGAGGGTCCAGGCAATCGCTAAGTAGCCGGTACCTACTATAATATAATAAATTTAGCAATTTCTAGGATTTATAGGGTTTTATAGGAGGTTTATTAAGAATTACTCCAAAATCTATAGCCTGCTTACTAACTAACTCGCTAATATAGCTAAAGGATAACTAGTTATAACTAGTAAGGCACTAGTTGCCTTCTATTAGCTTCGCGCTTTATTTATAGAGGCACCTATTTTATAATACTTTAACCCTACGCTCCTAATTCGCATTAAAACCAACGCATTAGACTTCGCAATAGGGGCGATATTAAGCCAGCTAGAGGGCGATATATAGAGACTAGTAGCATTTATATCTCAGAAGCTTAAGGGCGCGCAACTATGGTATAGCATGCTAGAAGCAGAGCTACTAGCTATTAGGGAGGCAGCGGTGAGGTAGTAGCACTATTTGCTTTACTCTCAGCACCGCATCTAGTTTATTACCAACTACCTAGGTTACTAGTACCTCGCTAATAAGAAGACGCTCAATAGCTATTAGGCATAGCTACTATAGGACCTATTGATATTCGACTTTGAAATCGAGTACTAGCTAGGTCGCTATAACCTAGCTAATAGCCTCTTACGAAGACCTGATTATGCCCCTAAGGATATGGAGATCGAGGAAGCTAGAGATTCGCTCCTATAGGACTTTCTATAACGGTTTAACTAACCTACTATCCAGAGGGTAGGTACTAGGCGATAATAACGCGCTTAACCGTTAAACACCTTCCCTAAATAACTTACACCCTTGCTTTAGGACTAAGTTAAGAAAGCCTAATAGAAAGACCCCTTTTATATTAATAAGGAGTAGATATAACGAGGGATAAGGTGGTTACTAGATAATACTAGTACCCTATAATACTATAAGGGCTTATATATTCCTAATAACTACCTGCTTTAGAAAGAAGTCCTTAGAGCGTTCTATAACGAACTATCCGGAGGTTACTAGGGGGTTACTAAGATACTAAAGAGGATTAGGAAGTTGTTTTTCTAGAATTCGCAGAAGAGCGATATAAAGGAATATATCAAGACGTATGCAACATATTAGCGCACGAAACCGAGATACCACCTCCTATATAGCAAACTAGCACCCCTACTAGTACCTACCCGACCCTTCTAATAAATATCAATCGACTTTATCACTAAATTGCTACTATCCCTCATAGCGGGGAATAAGCCTTATAATAGCATTCTCGTCGTTATTAACCGATTTACGAAATACTCCCTATATATCCCTACTAAGGAGTTACTTATAGCTAATAGGTTAGCTGCACTACTTACTAAATATATTTTCCTTATATTCGGGCTCCTAGAAGCTATTATATCCAACCGAGGATCGCTATTTACTAGCAATTTTTAGGCTGAAGTATACTACCTACTAGTTATTAGGAGGAAACTTAATATTGCCTTTTACCCCTAAACCAATAGCTAAATAGAACGCTAAAATCAGAGCATCGAGCACTTTTTATAAGCTTTCTATAATATCAACTAGGATAATTAGGCAACATAGCTCGACCTAGCTTAATTTATTTATAATAACTCCTACTATAAGGCTACTAAGATACTACCCGCTAAACTACTAATAGGATATTCTCCCCGCGGACCTAACGACGTCGAACCCTAATAAAAAGTCTTAATAGTCCTAGCAGCAAACGATAGAGTTCGGGGTCTACTCACCTAGAGGTTAGCCGTTACTAACCTGCTTTATAAATATAATAAAAAATATAGCAAGTTCTATAATCGGAGGAGGACCCCTATTATTTTTACTATAGGAGACCTTATATTACTTTCGACTAAAAACATTAAGTAAAAGCAGCCTTCTCGAAAACTTTCTAACAAATACCTAGGCCTATTTAGGATCTAATAGGTAATTAATAGGGGACGAGCGTATAAGCTATAAATAGATAAAAACTACTAAATTTATAATGTTTTCACACCTATGCAATTAGAACCCTTTTTTAGCTCAGCCGTCCTACCACGAGAAATCCCAATCGACAATAATAATAACAACATCTATATAGTAGACCATATCATCACCTATAGGGGCCCTAGATAGAACCGTTAGTACCTTATCAAATAGAAGGGCTATAGTGAACTAAATAATTCATAGGAACTATAACGTAATATATCTATCGATTTATGAAATAACTACGAAGCTAAATTGCAAGCAGAAATATCACGATCCCTATATAATTCAATAGGTAACTAGTAGGTAGTTAGAAATAAGGCATACTAGCTAGATATTTTAATTCACTAGCCCGAAGGCCCTCTAATAAGACGATAGAAACGAGAAAAATGCCTAAAGGCGACTAGACACTTGCCCAAAGGTAACTAAGAACTACCTAGAGCTTATTAGCAGCCTACTAGGGGCGCTCCTGAAAATTTTAAATCCCCTAGGTGCTAGCGCCTATCTTATTAGAGCTATTATCCTCGCTACTAGAGTTAGTAGCGATAACCTTATAATTCTGAAAATATTAGAAATTAACTAGATAAGTACTAGGGAGGTACTAGCAGGGCTTATAGGGACTTACGACTTTGTTATAAGAATCGATCGACTCCTAGGCGTATATAGCCTGCAACTCCTACGCCTCTGCTTAATACTTAGCAAACCGCTCTATTTCCGAGTAGTAGTAGCAGAGCTCCTCATACTACTTATATAGTAATTTGGTTTGCTTTTCTACCTCCTTAGAGAGGTGCTACTAGTAGGTAGTAGCCTCCTCTAAGGCAGCTACCTAGTAGTCCTCTATCTCTATAGAGATTTCAGCCTCCTTAGCCTTATGCTTCTTAGGCGTAATATTAGCGTTGTTTTTCTTAGCCTAGAGGGCCTTCTTAACCGCAAGCTGAGTAGCGAGGATCTCCTCCTAAGTACGATTAGATACTAGCAACGAAGTACTAGAGAGGTACTAGAGAGGTACTAGGTAACCTACCTTATTCTCAGCGTACTAGGCCCGAATATCAGGCTTAGAATAGCCCTTATCTATAAGGCGCTTGATCTTATTAGCAGCGCCTATTATGCAGCAGGTAGGCTATAGAGTATTATTAGCTAAGTATTAGAAAACGATATATAAAACTTATATTAATATAAGCTTTTCTATTACCTATTTTAGCGCAACGCTTATATTTAGTTAAAGTATCTAAAATTATACGAATAAGTAATAAGTTCTAAAGCGAAACTAGCAAAGCACCGGATAAGTACTAGCTAAGGACTAGGTACTTACTATTACTCTCGAAATAGATTATCAGGCTCGCGAGGAGCTTGATCTCAGGGATATCCTCCTTAGGGGGCTCCTACTTTACCTATGCTAGGAGATAGCAACAACAGGAGCACCCCCGGAGTTCACCCGTTATCGGGATATAGGAAGCATCTAGCATACTAGTAGGGAAAGGAGCAGCATTAGCAGCAGCAGAAGATATAATAATAGATTTATTATATAATAATTGAGATAAAGTTATAGTAGGAGAGCGGGAGACTAATAGCAACTTATTAGTATTATAATCTAAAGAAGTAAGAGGAAGGATTTTAGCAGGGCGAAATTTCAAACGATATTTATACTTTTTAACTCGACGCTAAAGTTAGCTTTTTATATAGCTAAAACGAAGATAATCCCTAGATTATTATATTATTCGCCTTTATTTAACCCTACTATATACGGGGAGGTACTAGATAACTACTAGGTAATAACTAG
>JAOQIF010000747.1:0-43659 GCA_026260285.1 Colletotrichum sansevieriae | reverse complement strand
CTTACCTACTCTTAGGCTAAGTTAAGCTATTTCTAATAATAATAATAGTAATAGTTCTACTAATAAGCACTTATATAACTTATTAAGCACTTAGAAATAATAGCTCTTAAGTTAACTCTCTTACCTTAGCTACTCCCCTATACCCCCTATATCTTAGCAACTATCTAGTATATCCTCAGATACTAGGTCTAGGACTTAACACTAGAAGCGAAGGAGGACTACCTAGTAATATTCCTACTATATCTCCTCTAGTTCTAATAGCAATTAAATTCAAGATTTTACTTGCTTCTATATAACTTAGAATATGCTTTATATTCAAAGGACTTATAGTAATCTTTTTATAGCTATCCTAGTTCTATTTATCTTCTAATATAAATAGTTTATAAATTTTATATTAACTATTACAAACTAATAGTTTATACTAAATATACCTTACTTTTAATAGGATCCTTAAGATTGATTTATAACTACTACCTATAGTTATTTATATATAGGTAGGCTACCCATAGGATATAGGTAGGCTACCCATGGGTAGGTTAACCCATGGGCTGCGTTACCTATGGGCTTTTAATGTGGGCTAGACCCATGGGTAATTTGGGTACCCGTAGAGTACCCGTGGGTGATTTTGGGTACTACCCATTTGGGTACCCATGGGCTTTTTGCATCACTGATGACTCCCATGATTGGGCAAGTGATGCAGTCAGCCAAAGGGGCTTCGTTGAAGGGCATTATTGATGCTGTATCACTCGGTCGCATCGGGACGCCGGATGATATTGCTGGCGCTGTTGCATTCCTTGTGGGGCCGGACGCTTCCTACATCAACGGAACGGATTTGGTGGTTGACGGTGGCTCCCGACCGATTCACCGGTGGCTCGGGGTTGGTGCGGGGCCGAATTCTTCCGGATAAGTGGGGGTATTTCGCGGATACGTGCGGGATTTCGGCATGGCTCCGGGTGAATCATCAGAATTTCGGCATATCGGCGTTTCCCCGTCATTTTCCGAACCGATGACACGTACATTCCTAGCCCAACGGTTTCCGAGTGTCTTATCTCGGGCTTCCCTCCGTTTGAGCATGCTGCTTCTACAGACAGCAGCCACATTTTGCGAAATTTTGTGGTGCGTATTGAAAGAAGCTTAAATATGGTTTGCATCTAGACATTAAGACGGTATTTTGAGTCTTATGCAATTTTTTGTTATCGCAGTCGTCAAATACCGTCCACGTTTTGCTTTCTTCTATGGGTCATTGAATCAGATGCCAAAATTAATCGCCATGCTTGCAGAACGTTGCTTCAATGTTTGTGGATGCGGAGTTCCGCACTTCATTTCTGGCATGAGATGACAAGTGCAACGCATTGCTGTCACCTCAAAGCCAATTTCAAATCAAATATTCTCTCTAGAAAGAAGAATCATCGAAATACATCACGTTCCTTCCAAAATTCCTCCTCGCAGTACACTTCTTTCGAAATCTCACAAATCATGCTTTTGCAAACGAAGGTTGATGCAGACAAGAAGAAGAGCGCGCCAAATACCTTCTCTGCAAGCTATTCTAAGTTTTTTTCGGCTCACGCGGAGATTCTACGCTGCAATTGACTTGTTGTTCCCCCCGCCTCCAAGCGAACTGGCCGCAACGAATCGGAGTTTTCTTTCCAGACGCACAACATGACGACTGTGCCGGGCATGTCTGCCTTTGTCGAGTGGGGTCAACTCGAACCTGGTCGAAAGGGGAAAGGAGGTCGAAGACGAAGTACACGAAACGCGACACATCAATGCCGTGGACGCCTTCCTACCTAGACGTTATTCGTGGCCCGTTGTAGTTCCATCTTTTATCAAGAACACGGAGCTGGATCTACCATGGCACCGGTATACGCGGATGGGACAAAGGCCGCTGCATGTGCAGGTTGACAGACTCTCTCTTCACATCGAGTTTGCGTCGACGGCGACCGGGCTGCTTTTAATCTGTCCGCGGCAACATGACTCTCCTGACGAGAGCAAGATTTTGAAAGCACTTGACATTCCTGTAGACTCAGACCTTCCTGTCCGTGGCTCTCGAGCCTCACGCAAGGTAGCGTTCGGCATCACATTCGATGCCACTAGGGTTATTCAGCTTGAGTTTGTCTGGGAGGCCCCTTCACATTGACGATGCTTCTAGAGTTTGGATGCTGTACTTTTGTGGGTGGTATCGGCGATATCGCGGAAGAAGAGGTCATCTGTTGGATTGACAGTGGTGGGCAAGATCACGCGGGGCACAGGGCTCAGAACACCGTGTCTATTGACAGTATCCGAGTCGTATATGCGTTGTGTTGATCTTGTTGAATAGACCATTCAGAATAAGTGGCAGAGCTGTTAGTTTTGTTCTATGCGCGAGGGGTGTCATGTGTCGAGTCAAACGTAGATACGTGATCCTCTATGCCCGATCCCATCCCTGGGAATCTGCCACTTCCATGTGGGTGATTGCAGCGGCTATACCGACATGAACCTCATCCAGCGTTCAAGCCATCTTCTTGTCTTCTGCTACATATGAAAGATATGGGAGGATACATACTTCTACTAAGCAAGTGGTCAGGCTTCAATAAGGCACCCAAGCTTAACATGAGTGGTTGTGAAATGTCCGAGGTTAGGTTCTTAGCCCCAAGGGCGCAGTTCCCTACAGATCAAGCCAACGTTTGCAGCCAATTGTTACGTATATTTGTGGCCATCCCCGCACTGATATGTCCTGTTTGGCTTCCTGCAGTAGGCCCTCCATCGAGAAAGCAGCCCAATGATATGGCTGATAGAAGCGCTTTCGCGCCAACATCGACCGACTTGTTGGCCACCACACTGCTATTCCTGTTTGTTGGCGACCGGCCGTCTACCGATCTGCATGTGAATAGGCGAAACTCAGCTGATAAATAACAACGTCATCCCATTCTACTGTAAGTAAGGCTTAGCACTTCCATGTTTCACATTTTGTTGTTTCTCTTGCACTCCTCCCACTTTTACAGCTAGCAGTTTCTTGCGCCGCCATGTCCCCCGCCATGCAACCTAAGAAGCACATCTGCGGTACATGTCAGAAAGGATTCGACACCGAGTCTTCTCAGAAGCAGCATGCTCGCGCGAAGCACTCTCATCCTAAAGCTAGCCGGGCTGTCACCGAAGCCAGCGAGCCGTCATCGTCCGCACCTGTGACACCTCTCATTCATCGGGGCATCGCATATTCAAACCTTTCCGCTGTCGAACAAGATGCCGTCCAAGGTCGTCTCTCAGGTCTCTGCCATTCAGAGCAGCGTCTCCAGAAGGAAGGATACAACCTGCCAACCAGCAGTGTGATGCCGAACAAGCCCACCAAGACACCCAGAACCGATCTACCTTGTCCAGACACAAATCCGTCTGCGCTTAAAAGAGCGGCTATCGTACTGGACTGTGAGATGGCTGGTACTGCCGAGGGGCACAGTGAGCTTGTTCAAATAACGATGATCGACTTCTTGTCGGGCAACGTATTGCAGAACTGCCTCGTCAACCCTTCAAGGCCCATCATAGACTGGCGTGAGGACATCACCGGTATCAACGCTGCCATTATGCAGGAAGCCGTCGCGAGGAACGAGGCCCTGCACGGCTGGGAGGGTGCTCGTGCTGAGCTCTGGCGGTTCGCCGATAAAGAAACGATCCTCATCGGACAATCGGTGCATAAGGACCTGCAGATACTGCACACTTCCCACGCGAGAATCATTGACTCGGCCATCGTCACTGCCGATGCTGCGCTGGGGGAGAATTCGAAGAAGCGGAAGAGATGGGGCCTGGAGGCGCTCTGCCACGAGCTCCTGGGCATCCGGATCCGGAAACCCTCGCAGACGGGCAACCGTGGGATTCACGATGCTTTGGAAGATGCCCTTGCAACGAGGGAGGTGGTACTACTGTGCGCTCGAAAGCCAGACAGGCTGAACCATTGGGCTTGCAGGGCGAGGGCGACTTTCTTCAAGGTGGGCGACAGCAAGCGGATGCGCTCTCGGGCAGGTGGCAGCCGACCTGCTAGAAGGATATCTACGCGCAACTCTGTCGTGGGGGAGGAGGACGAGGAGCCGCTGAGATGGGAGGATGTGGTAGACTGGGAAACTTGGCCGAAGTCGCCTCCGGACTCGGACTAAGCACGCGTTAGTGATGTGGGAATAGTGATCGCCCACTGAGTCGGGCGTCTGCGGGTCTTGATTTGGTTGGACAAGGGAGGGAGGATAAGCACGCTGCTTGTTGTTACAGAACTAAGCAAATCTAGCTTCCTCTGTTGCACAGTTTCTCAATGTTTGTAGAGCCAGAAGCCTCTGTGACGTCCGCTTCAAACATCCATGAATAGCTATGGTTGCCTGTTTGTTCGTGCGAAGCTCACTTGTTGGTGTTCACGCTCATGCTGGAGGCACCTATTAGTGGGTGCATCGCTAGCCAGCCAAGCAAATGGCGCATGCGAGCCGTCTTGTCAGTCGCTATTATGTCAGCCAGCGAAGATTCGCAGTGCACCTCCAACAGCTGGACACTGATGTGCCCCTCCACATTGCCGGGGCTCTGGAGACAATCCTCATACATCATCGGGTCGGGCGATCCCGAACGAACCAAATCAGTCACAGCAAAGGGAAAAACAGGCCGCATCTCCCTCCCGGCGCTTTCGTCTCCTCTTCGTCACAGCCGGACCCGTTGCCCCGCCCGTTTCTAGTATAGCTGTGCATCTTTGGGTCCCTCGCGTTCGGTCTCAGGCGGTGAGTAGCCATGCCACGCAAACACAACCAAGAGCCCTCCAACATCATTAACAGAACCAGAACCGGAACCAACAAACAATAGCAAAAACAGGCTTTAAGACCAAGATGGGCTTGGGAATTGACAGATTACTAGTAAGCCATTTCTGGCGTTTCCATCTTGACCCTGATAACGGCTGCTCTTTCAAAACCTACATAACGTCCCACACCCACATACGGGACACCCCCACATCCGGGACACGCAATTTTTATGCCCTCACATTGATACACTTCCACTGGATGGATACAAAACACACTATTGCTGATGGGCTCACGAAGCCCCTCAATCGCGTCAAACACGACGATTTCGTTCATTCACTTCGCCTCGTTGACATCACTCACCTGCTGGGATAGGAAGAGGAGTGAAGAAGCAAACATAGCTCCAGGCTTTGCCTGAACCTAGGGGTGTGTGTCAGGCTATCCCAGCACATTCGTTACAGCAATTGTTTCACCTCAAGCGACCTGACTTATGCTTAACTAGAGGTATGAATAAGGTCAGCAAGGATATCCTTATCCAGGGGATCGCACACTCATTATATAGATATGGGTTCTGGGAATATATATGACGTGGCAGGGCGGTGTCGAGAATATCGCTAGTCGTTGCGATCCCCTATTCTAGTCGTGATGCGCTGCGTCTTGCATCTAGACCTGACTCTAATAATGGTTATCCTATCTATTGAAATGCCCGCGACGACTGAGACCCGTACAGGAGCAGTGATCATGGAAAAATTCAAACCTGGACAAGTTCATACCGGACCCCCGCTGTAACCCAGATTGGCCAAAATATAGAATAAAAGCCACTGACAAAAGCACGGCGATCAGATTCTAAACTATGAGTTCTAGCAGTATTGCATAACATTGACGCGGTTTATTCACAAGGACTGACTGCCGTTGTATTGGACTTAGCTACCAGTCTGACATGATTGTGGTGGTTGAAGAATGACTCGGAAAACCAGGGCCGCGAGCGAGCTGAGCACACACGCCGCGTGTGGCGGGTGCACCGTCTCGTGAAAGCGCTGGGCAGGTTGCTGGGGTAACCTCAGTGTTTTGATCACTCCGCATCAAAGTGCTTTTTGACTCAAACCTTGGCATTTGCATCGTTCGGCCAGCATGCTGGATCGAAGGTATAAATCGCAACAGTCTCCCTAGCTCGCAAAGCAATCACACCACATCACTTTTCCGTCCCTAATGTACGCCCAGTGGCCCTTCCACCTCGCCGATTGCCAGAGCAACCATGCTCCTGCTCAATGGGATGCAATGAAGATCCCGTTAGAGGTAGGCTAGGCCTGCATCCAAACTCTGGTGATGCTTGTACTAAAGAAAGCAGCTTCTTGAACAGCCACGACCGATTAGGCCATCAGGGATTCTAGCACTGCCTACCGAGCTACTGCTTCAAATCTTGATGCACGTTGACCCGGTCAGCCAACTATTCCTGGCTCTCACATGCAAGCGGCTACTTATCGTTTGCACGATGACGGTCATCATGATCCCTTCTGCTTCTAAGCATCGGGCTCAATGCCTGGATTGTTCTGCAATGGTCACCCTCCTACATACCTTGCGACCTATGGATGCCCGGGGGCGCACCAAGAGGTCATGGGCGCTGTGCTGTGTTTGCTATCGACATCGGCCCAAGCGAATGACCTATTGGAAAGGCGTGCAGAAGCATTGCCCGAATGAATCATTTGGCAAGATTCTTGATGGCTATGAATGGATTGTTCAGTGGTGGTGTAAGAACCATTCGTCCTCGTACCAGTGTCCAGACTGCTGGTGTAAAGAACGTGTGGACAAGTATGGACATTTGGTGAGTAAGAAGGATCTAAACTAGGTTTGGAAAACACCGCCATGAGTGGATGCAAACATCATCAAGGGATTCAAGACATCATCGAATTACGACTTGACTGAGGACAATGAAGCAGAGCAACAACCGGAACAGACATGATAGCCGTAATTTACTTCGCGCGTGATTGCAGACTGCCGGGAAAGTCGTCTGGCTTGATTATCAAATGTGATACTATACGGTCGATGAACAACGTCAAAGTCTTAGTGGTGATCATGGATATGGAACTGCATTTCGGGAAGCACATAGCAAACGCCACGACAGTTAGACAGTTCGATGGCATCTGCTAAACGCAACAAGGTGACTTGGACGGAGAGCCTACCAATATGGCAGAGGGAGATCCATGGTCTGGAGACGGTCGCAGCCAGAGATGATGAATGTCTCTGTGGCGACCTCAAACTCCCGTGTGATCGGGATCCCAAGTACCAGTTCTCGGCAGTAGAGACCCGGCGGCAACCTTTCCATCTTGGCAAAACAGATCCACGATGTGGCAATAATTGCCTTGTGGCATCCGAGATAATCGACTGGAACGGCGTCATCTTTGTTCTCGTCAATCCACATGAGGCGTGGTGCGCATGCAGGGGTCGCGATGGATTCGACCTCATTGAGTCCGCGGTAACGTCGACAGAACCCTTTCGAAGAGGCATGGTTGCATTGACTGTATAATCAGAGCAGCCCCAGCACGGCATTAAGGGTGTGATCTGCCACATTCTCGTACTTTGAGAACCCCTCGGAAGGGCTATAACGCCGGCGCCGATATAGCATATATACTGCCGCTAGGTACCTGTTAGCCTAAAGTATTATTAACGCTATAAATAATAAATATCTTACTACCCCCTTATATATAGAGGAATATAGAATTACTAATATTCAGCTCTAGCTACCTAAATTTGCTAAATCTAATATCTATTTATTACCTTCTATATCTTCTAAGTCTATTCTTATATATCTTAATAATCTCTAAGATAGACTATGATCTTAAGTATCTTAGTAAACTGCCTCCTAGTATATAAGAGGAGATATTAGATAAGATCTAAGTAGCTAAGTCTTCTACTAATTCTAAATTAGAGGATAAGGGACCCCCTACTATAGAGCCCCTATTATTACTAACGCCTAGCTAATCTAGCCCTCCCTAGTTATAGTAATAAAGTTAGATAGGTAAAAAGATCTACTAAACTAAGCTACTAAGGGATAGGTTCCTCTGCCTTAATATCGAACTATATTTAACTAGTAACCTTAGCGCTACTAATAAGATATTAAAGCTAGAGAAGGCTATTACTAAGAGGGTCCTACCTACCCTAGCTTAAGAGTTCCCTAGGGACCCCTTTATAATTAAAAATCTTAGCGCTAAGTTTAGGAATACTTATATCCTCTTTAAGAAAGTAAAGGGGTTAATAAGACTCTCTAGTATAGGGTATAATAATATATTAGATAGGATCTTAATAATAATAGAGTAGTAGGCGTAGTAGTATACTATTAACCTAAGCTACTAATAAGTAGAGGTTTATAAGCTACCTAAGATAGAGTTAATTATAAAAGTAATCTAGCCCTCTAAGTTAGCTACTAGTAAGAATATATTAGAGGTAAGAGATCTCTAACCTTATTAATAGCTAGCGCGCGAGGCGGCGTTATCTATTAGATAGTTAATACTAGAGTTAATAAATAGAGCAGCAGCACGCCTACCCCTCTTATAAGCTATAACTATAGCAGGCTTAGTATATCCTATTACTACGTAAGTACTAGTTATAGAGTTGAATTCGCATAGCTATAAGCAGACTAGTTAGCAATAGGATCTAGATGAGATTACTATTATTAATAGTATTACTAATATCTAGGTTATTTTAGAGAACGTTATAGCGATACTACTAGCATATAGAAGGAGGGATAGTTATATCTAAGTAGTAGAGAGTATAGGAGAAGCTATATAAGTAATATTTACTAGTAAATAGAGTTAGCAGCCTACTAGCGCTAGTAATATTCAGAGGGTAGTTAATACGTGCTAGATATCGCTTAAACCTAATATCAGTAGCAATAAGCTAGCTAATATGCTTAATCTCTTCTCGTACGCTATAATAAAGGTAGTAGCGTTTAACGCTCTCTACGAGAAGGGTAATAAGTTAACGTTTTTATAAAGTAATAGGATTAGCTATATTAACCTTAATAGCAGGGTTTTTTAGGCGTAGAGAAGAGGGTTATTAAGGTTAAAGTTAATAGCAGTTTGAGGAGGGTAAAAAAGGTCGAAGTTAATATTAACTTCGAGGTAGCTAAGTAGGCTGCTTTTTTCGCTCTTTTTTTCCCTATATATTAGAGGCTACTATTAAGTACTATAGAATACTAAATTAATTAACTATATATTAATATATATGAATTTTTTAATTATAACCCTACTTATAACTCTCGAGATACCGTCGATATACCTCCTATAGCTATATAGCAATATTAAAGCGAATCTTATACCTAGGGCGCTCGCTGATCTATAATCTTGCCCTTATTTTAGCCCTCTCGAGGTGCGCTACTTGCTATATATTAATTACCCGCAGGCTATTAGATTTCACTAAAAAGTTCTATACTACTATTATAATATATATAATTTTTACCTGCATAAGAAAGTTATACTCTACTACCGCCTTGCCCCTCATAATCTTAAACTTCTGCTTAACTAACCTAAAGACCCTCTTAATAAGGCTATAAAGCCTTATATAGGATAGGTTATATAACTCCTTCCTCGTTTCTAGCCTCTACTACGAGTCGATAAACTCTCTAAGGTAGTATCTCTACCTAATAAATAGCATAATAATCCCTATATTACCCTTACTAAAACTAGTATTAATAAGGTATAATTAGCCTATAGAGGGTCTAAATAACTACGCTAGTGTATTTAATAAGAGGGTCTTATTATTTATACTCCCCTTAGCACTAGCGAGTATATATACGAAGCTATAGTCGAACTTCACTATAGCAAAGACGTTCTATAAGATATTTCCCTTCTAATTAAAAAATCTTTTCTACTAACTAATAGGTATATAAGTAGGTAAGAGCGTACTATTAATCGCTCTAATATAGCTATTAAATACGCTATTCTTATTATTAAGCTCGATATTTAGCGAGAGGTATAATTTAGCTAGCTAAACTACTACTTCCTTATAAAGCACTACGAGGGCGTCGAGTATAATATAAAAGGACCTCGATATAGCATTTTATAATACCTTAAACTAATAAGAAGCATTTTATTAAGGCTCTCTAAATATAAAGATATATAGGATAATTAGCAGCTTATAGTTAATTATTTAATACCTCGTATCCTCAATCCTATAGTCTTAGAGCTATTAGGTAAGCGATCTAAATATTACTTTTAATAGCTAGAAAGTCTCCTCGAATTTAATATTAGACCCTATGAGTAAGGCTTCTATAATTTAGATAGCTTTAGGAGCTCCTCTAGGATAAATCTTAATTCGTTTGAAAATAGCAGGGTTGCCCCTATTATTACTATTATTAATAATCTTATCGAAGGTAAGGGTTATAAATAGGGCTACCTAGGCCTCGTTAGAGTTATTATTTATTACTAGCTCTAATAGGTTATAGGGATCTATCTTATATTAGCTTAAAACTATAGCAAGAGTTAGATTAATATAAATACTGCGATATAGTATTAATAGATATATCGGGTATCTCATAGCAGGGAAAAACTCGATCCGGGCATCGTTTCTAGCCTCTTTTTCACTGCTATACTTTTAAGAACGCATTCTTAGGGTGTGATCTGCTACATTCTCATACTTAGAGACCCCTCCGCTATAGCTATATAAAATAAGCAAAAATGCCGTTTTTTGCTATATTATACCCTTCTAGGCCTGTTTTTTTCTATATAACTTCAGAATATGCTAAAACGATATATCCAGGCCTATAGATCACTTTAGCTATTATATTAAGCTAAAATTTAGCTACTAAGCAATAGGATCGATGCTTTTATAGCCTGGAGAGGTCTAGTTGCTAAGCTTTCTGTTTATAAATCTCGAGAACGCTAGAGGCAGTCCTGGATCCAAGAATGCGTTCTCAAAAGTATGGCGGTGAAAAAGAGGCTGGAGACGATGCCCGGATCGAGTTTTTCCCTGCTATAAGATACCTAACGCGTCTATTAATACTATATCGCAGTATTTATATTAATCTAACTCTTATTATAGTTTTAAGCTAATATAAGATAGATCCCTATAACCTATTAGAGCTAGTAATAGATAATAACTCTAACGAGGCCTAGATAGCCCTATTTATAGCCCTTACCTTCGACGAGATTATTAATAATAGTAATAATAGGAGTAACCCTACTATCTTTAAATTAATTAAGATTTCTCCTAGAGGAGCTCCTGAAGCTATCTAAATTATAGAAGCCTTACTTATAAGGTTTAATATTAAATTCGAGGAGACTTTCTAGCTATTAAAAGTAATATTTAGATCGCTTGCCTAATAGCTCTAAGACTATAGGATTGAGGATACGAGGTATTAAATAATTAACTATAAGCTGCTAATTATCCTATATATCTTTATATTTAGAGAGCTTTAATAAAACGCTTCCTATTAGTTCAAGGTATCGCAGAGTATTATATTGAGGTCCTTCTATACTATACTCAACGCCCTCGTAGTGCTTTATAAGGAAGTAGTAGTTTAGCTAGCTAAATTATACCTCTCGCTAGATATCGAGCTTAATAATAAGAATAGCATATTTAATAGCTACGTTAGAGCGATTAATAGCATGCTCTTACCTATCTATATACTTATTAGTTAGTAGAAAAGATTTTTTAATTAGAAGGGAAATATCTTATAAAATATCTTCGCTATAGTGAAATTTAACTATAGCTTTATATATATACTTACTAGCGCTAAGGGGAGTATAAATAATAAGACCCTCTTATTAAACGCACTAGCGTAGTTATTTAGACCCTCTATAGGCTAATTTTATCTTACTAATACTAGTTTTAATAAGGGTAATATAGGGATCGTTATGCTATTTATTAGATAGAGATACTACCTCAGAGAGTTTATTAACTCGTAGCAGAGGCTAGAAACGAGGAAGGAGTTATATAACCTATCCTATATAAGGCTTTATAGCTTTATTAAGAGGGTCTTTAGGTTAGTTAAGCAGAAGTTTAAGATTATAAGGGGCAAGGCGGTAGTAGAGTATAACTTTCTTATATAAGTAAAAATCATATATATTATAATAGTAATATAGAACTTTTTAGTAAAATCTAATAGCTTGCGAGTAATTAACGTATAGTAAGTAGTGCACCTCGAGAGGGCTAAAATAAGGGTAAGATTATAGATCGGCGAGCGCCCTAGGTATAAGATTCGCTTTAATATTGCTATATAGCTATAGGAGGCATATCGATAGTATCTCGAGAGTCGTAAGTAGGGTTATAGTTAAAAAATTCATATATATTAATATATAGTTAATTAATTTAGTGTTCTATAGTACTTAATAGGAGCTTCCGATATATAGGGAAAAAAAGAGCGAAAAAAGCAGCCTACTTAGCCGCCTCGAAGTTAATATTAACTTCGACCTTTTTTACCCTCCTCAAACTGCTATTAACTTTAACCTTAATAACCCTCTTCTCTATACCTAAAAAACCCTACTACTAAGGTTAATATAGCTAATCCTATTACTTTGCAAAAACGTTAACTTATTACCCTTCTTATAGAGAGCGTTAAATACTACTACTTTCGTTATAATATGCGAGAAGAGATTGAGCGTATTAGCTAGCCTATTACTACTGAGGTTAGGTTTAAGCAATATCTAGTATATATTAACCACCCTCTAAGTATTATTAGTACTAGTAGGCTGCTAACTCTATTTACTAGTAAATATTGCTTATATAGCCTCTCCTATACTCTCCGCTACTTAGATATAACTATCCCTCCTTCTATATACTAGCAATATCGCTACGATATTCTCTGAAATAACCTAGATATTAGCAATACTATTAATAATAGTAATCTCATCTAGATCCTATTGCTAACTAGTCTACTTATAGCTATACGAATTTAACTCTATAACTAGTACTTATATAGCAATAGGATATACTAAGCCTGCTATAGTTATAGCTTATAAGAGGGGTAGGCGCGCTGCTGCTCTATTTATTAACTCTAGTACTAACTATCTAATAGATAATACTACCTCGCGCGCTAGCTATTAATAAGGTTAGAGATCTCTTACTTCTAATATATTCTCGCTAATAGCTAACTTAGAGGGCTAGATTACCTCTATAATTAACTCTATCCTAGGCAGCTTATAAACCTCTATCTATTAGTAGCTTAGGTTAATAGTATACTACTATACCTACTACTCTACTATTATTAAGATCCTATCTAATATATTATTATACCCTATACTAGAGAGTCTTATTAACCCCTTTACCTTCCTAAAGAGGGTATAGGTATTCCTAAACTTAGCGCTAAGATTTTTAACTATAAAGGGGTCCCTAGGGAACTCTTAAGTGTTACGACCCGTTAGGCACAACACGTTGGAACAACCCCGCCTGGAATCTCGGCAGCTAACGCGGGATATATATAAGTAGTAATATAGGCGTAACCAGAAACTATCGGAGAAGGAAGAACTATAGTATAGATCACATAACCCCGGGAATAATATAGATATAAGATAAAGATAGATATATTAGATAGGAGCTATCCTAGCTATCTAATATTATAAGGAACTATTTAGAACTTATATAAAGTACGACCTTAAGCCTTGCTTATAGTCAGACTTCTATAGCTCTTTAGCAATTAACTTCGTATTTATCCTCACGGATACTCTTAGCTTACCTTTACTACGAATTACTTATTAAGCTTAAGACTAATTACCTTAGTCTCTGAAGACCTGATCTACTATCAGCTTATAACCTATAACCACGACCACGACCCCGTATACTATTACTACGTATTAATCCCCAACTTCTATTAGCAGACCCTACTATTAGATAGCTAACTATAATACTTTAATTGCTCCTATTTAGTAAGTTAACTATTAAGACTACTAATAGTATAGATAAGATATCTTCTCGCGCCTCTGCTAAATCACTTACTCCTAGAACCTCCTCTTCTTTATAGCAACTAGTCTAAGACCTAGCTAAAGAACTTAAAGGAGCCCCTATAGCTATAGACTCTAATAACGAGGTAACCCTAAAGAAAGATACCTATAACTAACTCCGAACCAGAGTTAAGAAAGGAGATAATAATATTGCTAAAATCTAGATAATATATAACGAGATTACTATAGAACTCTAGAGCCTTAAGAGAATAATATAATAACTAGGAAATAGCCCTTAATATATCGCAGACCTAGAGAATAAAGTTATCTATCTAAGAGGATAGAATAGTAATACTAATATTAAAGAACTCCAGAAAGAAGTTAGAACCCTATATGCTGCTGCTAATATTATTATAACCCCTACTAGAGGACGATAGAAGCTTAAGCTTAGTCCCCTAATAACCTATAGTAACACCCCTAGATACCTTAAAGGATTCCTAATCTAAGTTAAGAACTATTAGAATTTATACTATAGCGATTTCACTAATTAAACTAAAAAGGTAATCTATATAGCTACCTACCTTAGAGGACGAGCCCTTAAATAGTTCGAACCTATCTAAGAAGAATTCCTTAAGTATAAAACCCTGGATAAATGCTCTATAGAAACTCGCGATATATATAGTAGTTTCTAAGGATTTGAAGACGCTCTCTGCTCGCTCTTCTAGGACCCCGATGAAAAGCGATAAGCTAAATAAGAATTATTATAACTTAGATAAACTAAGTCTACTAAAGACTTTGCTATAATCTTCTAATAACTTAGTATCTAACTTAACCTTACTAAAGAAACTAAGATCTTTATATTCTACTAAGGACTTAAGGATGAAGTTAAAGACGAGATTATTAAGATTAACCGCCCCGATAACTTCCTCTAGTATGCCGAGCTTATAATTAAGATTAATAACTAGTTATTTGAACGCTATAAGGAAAAAGGCGAGAAATAATAAGGACCTAATTCAGGACGCAAGTACTAGTAGCAGCCTTAATATAAGTTTAATAGTTAACGAAACAATAATAAGCCCCGTAATAACTAGAATAACACTCGATAAAGTATAGCCTATGGATAACATAGTAGACCTATAGATCTTAGTATAATAACTAAGCCTAACGATAAGAAGCCCTAGAACCCCAAATGCTATAACTATAATAAGCAAGGTCATATCGCTAAGGACTGCTAATAACCTAAGAAGCTTCCTTAGAAGCCTATGATAGAGAGACTATAATAAGTCAATATAATCTCAAAAGCCCCCTATACGTCGCTATTATAAACCGGGTGCTATAATAATAACTATCAAATCTATCTCAAAGACAAAGAAATATCAGGTCACTACCTAAGAGATAATAACTCCGGATGATCTAGATATAATATAACTACCTCGGATACTCATCCTAAGACTCTAGCAATAATGCATATTAATAACAGCAAAAAAGCAAGAAAGCCTAGAGAATAGCTTAACGAGATGCTATAGATCTAATAACTTAAACCCATTAGTATATCCCTCACTATATATAACTAGGAACTAGAAAACAATAATAAATAAAAACTCGCATACCTTTAGTCAGCTAAACTCGCATACCTAGAGCGAATCTAAGACGAACCTTATAACCCTATATAAGAAAAATAACTAAAAGCTATACTTATATATATAGAACGATAAAAGAACGTATATAGAAACCCCGCTTAGATCGAATAAATTAACTAAGAACTTAAAAAATAAGTCGAAGAAGAATCCGATAAAGAACTAGAATATTAGTATAACCTGCTAATAGAACGATAACTTCTTAATATAACTAGTAACTAGACTTTTAGAGAAGGCGAAAGCTCACCTTATAACTCGGATAAACCTTATGACGTTACTTAATAATATACTTAGGTAGAGATTACTTATAGGCATGCCCCTAGTATAGATAACTCTAGCTCTAAAGAGGAATCTAATAATCAAGAAGATAAAACTAAGTAGCTTCTATAGTATTAAGAAGTAAATATATTTCAAGACTAGTAGTAATAATACTTCTATAGTACTATAGCAAACTAATAAGAACGGGACTACGTTCCCAAATTATATATAGAAGACTACCTCATACTAAGAAGTAACTACTAACTCTACTAAACCCTCTTCTAGCCTTAATGCTTTTATAATACGTATAAAGAATATATAGGAGAAAAGTATAATTATTAATTCTACCCTAGAAGATATAATAACGAACCTATTCGGGAAGTCTACTCGATATCTATTATAGTTAGATAGATTATAGTATTATTCGAAGATAACCTTATAATCTTTAGACCTAGCCTGCAATTTCCTATAAGATATTAATATAACGATATAATAAAGTAGGACGAATACTAATAAGATAAGTATTAAGTATACTATTAAGAAAAAGCATATACCTAGAGAATTGCAAAGAACAGACCTAAACCCCTATAGGTTAGGATCTGCAAAAATAGCTTTACAAAGGCAAGATAGGAAGGAAAATAGATTACTCACCCTAGATTATTCGAGTAGTTAAAAAAACTAGACTCCCTTACTAAAAAAGGATTATAATAAGTAATAAGCAAAAGATCTATCTACTAGATATTATAAGGATATAAGGATAATATCGAACTAGAAGTTACTATTAACTAGTAAATAACGCTCGTATTAATCGATAGCGGAGCTAAAGCTAACTATATTACCCCCCGAGCTATTAATAGGCTAAAAGTATAATAGGGAGGAAAAGAATAACTATACTATCTATATATAGCATAAGGAGAAGAATTTAAGTACGAAGGAGGTACTATCTATAATAAGACTACGCCCCTCGAGATAAGCTATCTAGATCGGAAAGAAAGAATATAATTAGATATTACTAATATAGGAATATATAATATAGTGCTAGGACTACCCTAGCTATAAATAAATAACCTATAGATAGATTAGAGAAAAGGCTAACTCTATTAGGACTATAATAGTTTAGTCCCTAAGCAGCCCTATTGAAATTAGGCCTTAAACGGATCGATATAATAAGGAGTAGCAAAATGATATATCTACTACCTCAAGGCAAAAGAAGCTATATTATAACTATTAATAATAACAGATCTTAAGCAAAAGAACGATCTATTTCTATCTATCCTAGAAGAATATAGAGTTTATAAGAAACTCTTTATAGCTAAGTTAGAAACTAGACTGCCTAAATATACTAGTTTTAACTACGAAATCCCCCTTAAGGAAGGGAAGGAACTACGATTTAATAAAATCTATAAACTTAATCTAATAGAAATAGAAGCCCTAGACTAGTATCTCAAAGAGAACCTAAAGAAAGGTTATATTAGACCTTCGATATTACTAGCAGGAAGCCTAATCCTATTTATACTAAAGAAGAATAGAAAACTATAACTATACGTCGATTATTATATACTTAACGAAATAATAATTAAGAATCGCTACCTACTACTACTAATCGATGAAATAAGATAACTCCTCTATAGAGCTAACTAGTTTATAGCTCTTAACCTTAAAAGAGCTTATAACTTAATTAGAATAAAATAAGGAGAAGAATAGAAGACCGCCTTTAGAATATGGAAAGGATATTTCGAATACCTCGTTATACTATTTAGTCTTACTAATGCCCCTATAACTTTCTAAAACATAATTAACTATATCTTATATAAGTATATTAATATTTATATAATAGTCTACCTTAATAATATTCTTATCTTCTCGCTAATACTTAAGAAATATAAAGAAGATATATATTATATCTTATAAGCTCTTTAGGAAGCTAAACTCCTAGTTAAACTAGAAAAGAGCGAATTCCATACCTAGAAGGTAGAATACCTCGGATTTACTATTACCCCTAGAAAGGTCTATATATTAGAAAATAAAGTTAAAGCTATCAAAGAATAGCTAGTACCTAATAACCTTAAGGAAGTCTAAGGATTCCTAGGATTTATTAACTTCTACTAGAAATTTATTAAAAACTATAGCAAGATTAATATAGCTCTTACTAGCCTTAGCTATAAAGATACCCCTTTTATATAGGAAGAACTATAATAGATAGTATTTTAAAAGATTAAGGACCTTATTACTAACAAACCTATTCTAATTATTCTAGATCTAATAAAATAATTCGAAGTAGAACTAGATATATCTAACTATACGATCGGAGCATAACTATCCTAACGAGACTTAGAAGGATAACTATACCTATATGCCTTCTTCTCTTATAAACTTCATAAACCTGAACTTAACTACTAGATCTATAATAAGGAACTTATAGTAATTATTAAAGCCTTTAAAGAATAGAGACCCGAACTCTTAGGAACTATATACGAAGTACTTATATACTCGGACTATAAGAACCTTTTATACTTCACTACTTTAAAAGTATTAAATAAATAATAAGTTAGATAGTTAGAATTCTTATTAGAATTTAACTTTTAGATTATCTACTATAAAGGATTAGATAATAGCAGAGCTAATACTCTTAGCTAATAACCGGACTATAATATCCTAGTACTAGAAGAAACCTAGGTAATCCTCAAAGGAAACGATAAAGGAGACCTAGTACTAGCAACTAAACTCTTAATAATAGCCGGATGATCTAGTACTAGCCCGACTAGTAAACTAGATAATAAAGCAATTATAGAGTTTCATACCTATCCTATATATAGCTACTAAGGAATCACGAAAACCTAGAAACGATAATAATAATTATATAGAGGAACGATTAGTAGAGAATATATAGCAAAGGTAATTAGAAACTATAAAGTCTGCCTCAAAAGCAAACCTACTCGACACTAGCTATACGGCATGCTATAACCTTTACCTATGCTATAAACAGCCTAGCAATCTATATCCCTCGACTTTATTATAAAACTACCGAAGTCTCGAGAACCCCTTATAGAAGTATACTTTAATAGCATTCTTATTATCATAGACCGACTTATAAAATACGCCTACTTCATCCCATATAAGGAAGCAAGCAATGCCGAAGAATGCGCTTATACCTTTATTAAGTATATTATAGCTAATTATAGTATACCTAAGGAAATTATATCAGATAGAAATAAGATCTTCACCTCTAAGTTTTAGAACTTAATTATATTATAACTCGGTATTAAGCAAGCAATATCTACTGCGTTTCACCCGCAGACCGATAGACAAATAGAACGAATTAACTAAATCCTCGAAACCTACCTCTACGCCTATATTAACTATAACTAGGATAATTAGGTTATATTACTACTAATAGCCTAGTTCGCATATAATAGCGCAATTAGAGAAAGTACTAAGGAATCCCCCTTCTACCTTAACTATAGATTCGAACTAACTGCTTATAGAGAACACTAGATAGGCCTAGCTATAGTAAAAGCTATTACCTTAATATAATAAATCAAGGGTATCTAAGAAAACGTATATAAAGAACTCGAATTTATATAATAATAAATAGCATAGTTTAGTAATTAATAAGGGATTAAAGGATTAACCTTAAAAGAGGGAGATAGCGCCTATCTTATATAGCGAAACGTTAAAATAAAATAACTAAGTAATAAACTTAACTATAAAAAACACAGATCTTTTAAAATTTCACGAGTAATCTTACTAGTTAACTACAAGCTTAAACTCCTAGAAACCATGAAGTATTACCTAGTATTCTATATCTCGTTACTCGAACTAGCCCTATGAGGATTATAAATAAACGACCTTATTATTATAGAAGATAACGAACCAGAGTATGAAGTCGAATGGATCCTCAACTACCTAGAAGAACTAGAGGGATACTAATACCTCATCAAGTAGAAAGGATATAGTTATAAAGATAATACATAGGAACCAGCTAAGAATATCACTAATGCGAAAGACGAGCTTATAACCTACTAGTAGCAACATCAAGAACGAGAAGTAATGCTAATAATACTACTCCTAATAAAAACCAATAGCTACCTACGAATAAGACACCCTCATCGCTTCATAAAGCTACCCACTGAAACAGATCGACTGCAATAAGGAAAACTATTTATTTATCTAGGAATACCCGAAGCTAACTAAGAACCTCTCCCCGAGGACACCCCGGAGAACCCTATTCCCTAATAGCCGGAATGGAGTTAAGTAACCTAAACCCAGCTAATAAGGAAGGAGATAAAGCTATATCGGGATAAACTATATCTTAATTACTAATAAAACCCGTAGGAAGGTGGTTAGAACTAGCAGAAGGAGGACGAGCCTCCTCTTATCGACGCTATTCTACCTCCGCCTCCTCCTATTTAACTCGCTCTAATTCCTCTATACTATTAATACTACGATGCACTATATATATTATCTTCTTAAACTATATTTTCTTCTACTTTCGAAGATATAGCACCTTCTCCTCTATAAGCTATAGCTTATCCTCTAACTTTTAATACTAAGTAATAATATTCTAAAGCTTAGCAGCCCCTATACCTAAGATATTGCAACGAGAATAGCCTAAGCGAATATATTTAGCATAGCTAGAAGAATTAGATAGCGAAGCCTTATAGCGAGCAAAACCCTTCCCCTTATAATAGGAATATATAGGTATAATGATTAGATTTTGAAGGATAGTAGAAAGTAAAGAATTCTTTTTAACTATCTTTTTAGCAGGATAACTATTAGGCGATGATATAGCCTTTCGTTTTTAAATGCAACCTAACATAGTATTAGCATTATAAGTAAATCAGGAAGCATAATTAATAAATCCCTAACCTAGGACTAACGACCTACTTATACTAGGTCTTAAGGATAAGACCTTTAGAGAGGAGACCTAATATTATAACCCGTTAGGCATAACACGTTAGAACAACCCCGCCTAGGATCTTAGCAGCTAACGCGGGATATATATAAGCAGTAATATAGGCATAACTAGAAACTATTAGAGAAGGAAGAACTATAGTATAGATTATATAACCCCGGGAATAGTACGGACGCAAGATAAAGATAGATATATTAGATAGGAGCTATCCTAGCTATCTAATATTATAAGGAACTATTTAGAACTTATATAAAGTATAACCTTAAGCCTAGCTTATAGTTAGACTTCTATAGCTCTTTAGCAATTAACTTCGTATTTATCCTCGTAGATACTCTTAGCTTACCTTTACTACGAATTACTTATTAAGCCTAAGACTAATCACCTTAGTCTCTAAAGACCTGATCTACTATCAGCTTATAACCTATAACCACGACCACGACCCCGTATACTATTACTACGTGTCAATCCCTAACTTCTGTTAGCAGACCCTACTGTCGGATAGCTGACCGTAATATTAAGCTAGAGTAGGTAGGACCCTCTTAGTAATAACCTTCTCTAGCTTTAATATCTTATTAGTAGCGCTAAGGTTACTAGTTAAGTATAGTTCGATATAAAGGTAGAGGAACCTATCCCTTAGTAGCCTAGTCTAGTAGATCTTTTTACTTATCTAACTTTACTATTATAACTAGGGAGGGCTAGATTAGCTAGGTATTAGTAATAATAGGAGCTCTATAGTAGGAGGTCCCTTATCCTCTAATTTAGAATTAGTAGAAGACTTAGCTACTTAGATCTTATCTAATATCTCTTTCTATATACTAGGAGGTAGCTTGCTAAGGTACTTAAGATTATAGTCTATTTTAGAGATTATTAAGATATATAAGAATAGACTTAGAAGATATAGAAAGTAATAAATAGATATTAGATTTAGTAAATTTAGATAACTAGAGCTAAATATTAGTAATTCTATATTCCTCTATATATAAAGGGGTAGTAAGATATTTATTATTTATAGCGTTAATAATACTTTAGGCTAATAGGTACCTAGCGGCAGTATATATGCTATATTAGCGCTAGCGTTATAGCCCTTCCGAGGGGTTCTCAAAGTATGAGAATGTGGCAGATCACACCCTTAGATCCAGGACTGCCTCCAGCGTTCTCGAGATTCATAAATAGAAATGTCGGAATAACTATCCTGCGCAGGTAATAGTACCAGAAAGATAGGGTTCTTCCGTAATACTATAGTTATTCGTGATATCTATCTATCGTGGATTTGGTGGTTACGACGGCTATATAGGCAGTCCTTGCGTATAGGGTCCTGGCCTTCCTATTAGTTGAATCAGCGCAATAGGTGGGTCCGATCGGCCCGACGTGGCGCTAGTCGGGTTAGCAACGAACCGCCGACTAGGCTTCTAATACTAGCAGTCTTTTATTACTGCCGGTGCCTACCCTATAATAGCCTATATTCGTCGTGATAACTACTAAATAGTACTACTTACAAAAGGGGCCTAAATAGCCTAATAACCGCAGTTTTTCGCACGTTTTATCGTTATCCCCTAATATGCTATATATCCCTAGCTACTATCGAACGACCTACCCCTCTATCCGTATCGTCGCCTTATTATTATTAATAAGCCGTTAGAGGGCTTTATTTAGCGTTAACTTCGTGAGTCCGTCGGCTAGGTTATTATCACTATAGATCTAGCAGATCTCCGCGATCTCGCAGCGCTTATACGACTACTATAACGCTATTATATCGATCATAAGGCGCTTTTCTTTCGTTATACCTAGCTTAACGAGGCACTTATATAGCGAATACGAGTCGGTATAAATAATAGTTAATATCAATAGTAGGTCTAGTCTATTAGAGACCTTTTAGAGGGTTATTACAATCGCATAAGCTATATCGACGCTAGCGACCATACTATAGATTTCCAAGGCTAGTATGCTACGGGTAATACGTTTTGACTTCGTTAAGCTATAGTAGACGATATTACTATTAATTTCGAACGCATTAATAGCCTTATTATTATTAGTCTTATTAGCTAGTATAATAATAAAACCTAGTTATAACGATAGGTTATCGTTATTAGCGAAAGATCTATCGATAAAAACAAATAGTTTTGTAGTAGCGAGGTTAAGTAGGATAAAACTAAGGCCTCTATTAAGGGATTGCAACTACTAGAGTATTCGCTAGTTAAGGATTCTAATATCATTAACTATAGGGTTTTGCTATTATATAGCGACGGATAGGTTAAAATAGGCCTCAGGTTAGCAAATTAACGCAATATACGCGCTATAGGCGCGTTATTTAACATATTGCTGCTTTCGGACGGCTTCGTTAGCAGAGGGGTCGATAGGGCGCAACTTAAGCCCTTAGTCCTTTTAGCGAAGGGTAAGGGTATTACTATTATCGATCGTCACGATCCCACCGTTAAATATAAGGGGGTTATTAATAGCGAGGATCTGCTTAGGTTTAGCTAAAAAGCTAGCTTTAGTTAATTCAGCCTCCTTAAGGGCAGAAAACACGTCATTTAATAAGCCTATTCTATTATTAGTTTATATACCTATAATAGCAAAAGATAGGTTATTTTTCGTTAATATAAGCAGGCAGGGGTTAAACGACGAAGTCTCTATCTCGAGCCTCTCTTTATAGTAGTAGCTATATATAGCCTACTAATAGGTGCTAGCCTTAGCGATACTATAGAGGGGTTTTATAACCTCTATAATAGTATTATTAGGGTATTTATACCATATTTAAGCAGGGATTTTAGCGAGGATAGGGCGGGCGAGATAGGTAGCGGACTAGATATAGGCTTAGGTAATATCGCAGATCTAAAGGGTTTTACTATTAGCTAATAATAACGGGGCGATCGCAAGGATCAGCTATTAACTAGCTCTTTAGATCATAGGGGCCTAGGTTAAAATAGCCTCTTTACTATTATTAGCATAGCCCTAAATAACAAGTCTCGACTTCTCATAGGGCTAGGTTATCTTACTCTTAACTTTATTAATAATATAGGAGCGGAAAATCCAGATCCTATTATAGCGAGCAGGGTTATACCTAATGAAGTTAAATATACCTCGTTCGATAAGGGATTTAATCTCTTATCGGGTCGACTACTTAAAAGGCTCTCTAGGGGTTATAATCACGCTATTATTATATAACTTAATAGCGAGGTTATAGTTAGATTGCTCTTTAGTAGATAGGAAGGCCTCGTTAGCAGCAGTAATATCCGTTTTAGCGAGGAGCATAGTTAAAGTTAGACCTAGCGCCGGGTTGCAGCAGGGCTAGCCTTAGCGCTATAGTAGGGTAGGAGCTTCGTTATTAGTAATAACGATTATATTATAAACTCCCTTAGTTGCCCCGTAGGGGTTTGCAATCCTATCGTTATTACTATCGGGTTTTATTAGCAGGTTAGTCGACCAGTAGTAAGGTTTAATAATAGTCGACCGGAAGGATTTCAGCCCGTTAGGTAGTTAAACTATATATTTATAGCTATCGTTAGAGATAAGCTAGTAAGGGCCCTTCTAGCCGTCCTTTTTATACTATACTCTAACCTCTAACTAGAGAGGTAAGCTTAACGTGGGCTCGGTTATAGGGCTATTTTAGGCTATAATAGCCTCGTTAACCTAATAACTAGCGTGGAGTTAGTAGATCTTATTAGTAGCCTTCTATATAGCTTAGGTATATTATATAATCGATAGCGAGGGCGCTAAATTATCTATTAGGCGCGGGTAGGCTCCGAATACTAGCAGGGTTAGTACTAGGCCGTCGGGCCTAGTAATATTATTAATAGCTTTTATAGCTATTTAGAGGGCGATATTAGGGTTAATAGAGGGATCTTCCGTCTAAATAATCTCATAAGCCTAGTATAATAGCTTATAGTATTATTCAACCTTCCCGATGCTATTATAAGCCTTAACTAGAACCTCTTTTATAGAAATCGCTATCTTTTGCATAGATTAGCGAAATTCAGCAGATCGAAAGGAGGTGCTAGTATTAGTAACTATCTAGTCGGGTAGGCCCTAGTATACGTCGATCTAGCAGATTTAAAGGGTCTACTATATAGTTTTAGTAGAAATATCCTTTATAAAGCGTGCTACGTTAAACGTAGTAGCTATATCAACGATATAGAGAGCAAGGTAGTTGCTATCGAGATATATAATATTAATAACGACCTCGTAGTTGAAATTGTAGTTATCTTTTATTATAAACTTAAACCGATAGGGGCTGCTACTATAGAGTTAGTAGTAGTAGCAAAACTTCGTTAACTTATTAATAATATCGATATTAATAGGGTAGCTAGCGCGCTAGAGGACTTTATGGAGTCATTAGACGGATAGGTAGCTAAAACGATAGTAGATATAGCGTAATTCGACGTTAGTAAGGTTATAACTCACAATAGCCTCTTCTAGGTTAGTTATAAACTATAGGTAGCCCTATAGTTATATAACCGGGGTCGTGAGGTTATTACAAACGAGTTAGTTAGCGATATTATCGAATCTTACGCTAAGTCGGTCTATATTATAAAGGGATAATAAGAAGGGGGTATTTATTAGCATCACATAGAATATCACGTCGCTAAAAGGAGTCGTAATAACTATTATTCCGAGGGATTTAATAGGGTCGGCGCTACTAAAGCGGATCGAGGCTACCCCAGCTATAGAGGGGTTAAGTTAGCAATTAACCCTCTTTTATAGGGCTAGAAACTGCGGGTAACCCCCGGTTAAATACCGGGCTACGCCGGAGTTGGGGATAATCCCTCTAAATATAGTTAACGAGTAACAGTTAGTAATATATATCGCAATAGGGTTATTATTTTTATTAACTAACGCATTATAAGAGGGTTCAATATAGTTAATCGCATAGAGGGTTAACTAGTTAGCTAAGCGAGTTATCACGTTACTACTATTAACCGCAGTAGGTTGGTTGAAACAGGCAGTAGTAAGGAAGGCCTCGTTAGTGCTATTACCCTCGTTGCTATCGTTATTAATAGATAACGATTAGTAAAAGAGGGTAATAGGGTCGTTATTAATAGAGGAGTTAGCTGCAGTAGCTGCGAGGTCTTCGATACCCTCATACCACGCTAGAAACTAGTGATATTCGGCGGGGTTAGCGTTGTTTTGGATGTATTAGCTGCTCTTGAACTTGCTATAGGCCTTATAGCGATCGTTATTAGTATATTTCATCGACTAATAGCCGGGCTTGCTGCAAATATAGCACTTTTTAGCTCTTGCTGCGTTATTAAGGCTATTGCTAGCTATACGGGGCCTAAAACGATTCTTTTAGCCGTTGCCGTGGTAGGTATAGTCAGTCTAATAGACCCTAGTCCTATCGTTATTTTTAGTAATATATTATATCGTGGGCTAGGTTATTATTAAGATAGCTAAATATAACTAGCTAAGGACCCCTTCTATTGACTCAGCAGGGTTAAAGAGGCAAAGATAGCACTCTTCAACCCCTTAGTAAGCGTTAATAATATAGTTCTATATAATGAGATCGGAGTAGTAAGCTAGCAATAAGGCTCGTTAGACCTTAGTCATATAGTTAACGAGGATCTCCAAGCCCTCTATCCTCATTTTAGAGGGGTTATTATAGATAACCTAGGTTAATATAGCCTAGCGCTACTCTATTAGATAGGCCTAGTAGGTATTATAGGATTCGAAGTAGTTGCAGAGTTTTTTAACTATAGCTAGGAGGCTTAACTAGGCGCTGCTAAGTCGGTTGAAATAGTAATTGCAGGCTTAGCTTTTTAGTATAAGGGGGAGGGTGCTAGCTGCCTGCGATTGCTAGATCCCGACCTTCTCGCAGATATCCCGAAAGATAGTTAATTTTGCCTCTAAGACGTCGTATTTAGCGCTACTATACTTCATATCGTTAGCATAAAGCTTAGCTAGATCTATTAACTACTTTAGCATAGCTAGGAGGCTATTATAGCCTATATCCTAGTTATTATTAACTACGCTATCTCTACTAGTAGGCGTGGTTTTTACTAACGCCGTCGTAGGAGGGGCTTATAGCTATAGGGTTTTTAGTCTAGCGTAGAAGTCGTAGATATTACTAGCTTAGGCGAGGTTCTCATCGGGTCTCGTGAGATAGGGCAGGCGCGTAAGTATAACTAGTACTAATATCTTATAAATAAATATTAAGTTATTAGCAAGGTATTATAAGAAGTTATCTATATAGGCATCTAACTAGGCTTAGCTCTAGTAATAGAACTTAGGTCTAGTTATAGCCTTAATAAGCCTAATAGAGATTATTCTAGCTACTAGGTTAACCTATACTCTATAGCTAATAACGTAGTCTTTAAGGGCTTTCCTAAGCTTCTAGTTAGTCTTGCTAAATAGTTTAGTAGTCTAGCTAATAAAGTTATATAAGAACTCGCGCTAGAAGGCTTAGCCGGTGTTCTTATTAATCTTATAGACCTTAAGTTAATAGCCTATCTATATATTTACCTATTTAATAGATATATCGGGAATATTATCGCTTTCCTTATCGATCTCAAAGACCTTGCCCTATAGGTCGGGCTAGATAATACCCTTAAGCTAGGTAGGGATAGGGATATTACTATAGATAGATCCTTAGATAGATCTATTATAAGTAGTAGGAGGAGGAGGAGGGGGGTTACTACCTAGCTTAGCGGTTACGGTAGCTATTATAAATAGAGTGGAGGAGGTAGGGGGGGGTATAATATGCGTTATTTTTCGCAATATCGTAGCTTTTTCGCATCGAGGTTATTATATATAGGCGTAAAGCAGCCTGGATATTATCGCTATAGTCGTTTACTTAACCGGTCGTTATATATAGGCGCAAAGCAGCCTGGATATTATTAAATAGTTATTATAATAGCCTGTAATAGTTATTTCAATCCCTCTGCTAGTAGTAGTAATATTAATAGCAGAGACGTCTCTTCTACTATAAGTAGTAATAAACCTTGCTGATCTATAGTAACTCGAGTAGTTGCAATAGTTAAGTTAACTACTAATTAGTATCGGAATAACTATCCTATATAGGTAATAGTATTAGAAAGATAGGGTTCTTCTATAATACTATAGTTATTCGTGATATCTATCTATTATAGATTTAGTAGTTATAATAGCTATATAGGCAGTCCTTGCGTATAGGGTCCTAGCCTTCCTATTGGTCGAATCGGCGCAATAGGTGGGTCCGATCGGCCCGACGTGGCGCCGGTCGGGTCGGCGACGAACCGCCGACTGGGCTTCCAATAAGAAAGCTTAGCAACCAGACCTCTCCAGGCTATAAGAGCGTCGATCCTATTGCCTAATAGCTAAATTTTAGCCTAGTATAATAGCTAAAGTGATCTATAGGCCCAGATACGTCGTTTTAGCATATTCTGAAGTTATATAGAAAAAAACAGGCCTAGAAGGGTATAGTGCAGCAAAAAACGGCATTTTTGCTTATTTTATGCAGCTATAGCAGAGGGGTCTCTAAGTATGAGAATGTGGCAGATCACACCCTAAGATCCTCTCCAAGACGTTCTCTTATACAGCAAAGCGCTGTGATAATACTTGGTAGTTTTGAGCGCCTACGCGCCACCCACCCTTGCCACCACCATCATCACGCATAACACAAGCAGCCTTTTTTTCTCCCACGATGGCTACGATTGAAGCGATCCAACCTTTCGACGACCACGAGTCGAGTCCGAAGATTTCTGATGGCTTTGAGGACTTGAAGAATATTATCGCCAAACGCGCGGCGATCGGGCTGGGCTTCGTTGACGGGTCCCAAGTGCCTCCTGCCGACCATGTCGTCCACGAGGCGCCTGAACCTGGACCTGTTTGATTTCGATCCGACAAAGATGGCGACCAATAATCAGGGTCGGACGCTCTCTTTCCCCCAAGAAAGCACGACAAGTTCCCTCGTCTGCTGAAGCATCCGAGCCCGCTGTGCCGTCCACTGCGTGCAGCGGAAGAGGGAGTGCTCTACCGTTTCTGCAGCATGCCCGCAGGCGCATTGCGTCGAGGCAGCCGCACCGATCTGGTGCAGATACCAATTCAGTCTTGCCATGCCGGTGCGCAGTTGCGCCAGGATACTAGCTTCTTTCCAAGAGAGCCTATCATATACCCTGCGCATATGCTTTCCTAGCAAAGCTATATCGATCTTCTTCGAACATGCTCCTACATTATCGGGCAAAGCCCTATATATCTGCAGCACGGTCTATAAAACGATCCTAAGTGCAGTCGAGTAAGCTCTAGTAGCTTTCTTTCGCAGTATTTTGCTTAGCCCCGTGCTTTCCTTTGCTACTGCTAAGTATTGCTCTATATTGAAAATACTTCATAGAGGCGTAGCGCGTCTACCTATATAGACCCTCTACCTTGCATCCCCGTAGATCCTATTCCGCTTCCTTCGCGGGGCACTGCCGGTTCGCAAGTCAACACTAGTTTGCTCCTTAAGCTAACCTCAACGGTCTCCTCGTGGGTTCTATCCTCGATAGCTACCTCAAAAGGTCCCGTTCTCGCAGTAGACCGATACGCGCATCCGTCCTCTCTAGCCATATAGAAAGTGTCGTATCTACGATCTGCTAATCTAGCCTTCCGTCGCTTCTATTATATGCTACGCCCTACAGACTATTAGATCTATTTCGCGCTACCCTGCGAAATCTCTCTCGCAAGGCTGACTATGTCTCGCAGAAGGTCCTCGATCTGTATTCTCTCTATGACCGAGATAGCCAAGCGACGCGGTGTTATCCCTCCTATTAATCAAGGTGCCTCGTCGTTCTTTGTGGATGGGATCGGTCGCGTTGTGTTGCTTATATTACTCTCGCTTCTTCCGTTCGTATTATACGCTTTTTCATCTTCTCGCTTCTCGATGCAACTTAGTTCCCATCGGAAAAGCCGCCTAATAGCACCCTAAGGGTGTCCTATTCCATGCCTCGTATATCTATCGTTCGTATACTCGATTTCGCGGTCGTGGATCGGGTAGTTTTCAAAGTATTCCCTTATAGCTTATAGGTAGTAGGGCTCAGGAGCCCTGTGCGCACCCGTTGCCCGAACCAGCAGATAAACGCTAGTCGGTGTTAACTCTTCTTCGCTCTGCGAACGCCCCGGGGTGAGAGGCATTCACAGGTTCCCAGCCAGCACCGCGTGGAGGTGAGAGTCGTCGCTGGCCGGGTGATCGATATTGGATGAGCGAATGACCAGCGTGAGTATCAAGGCGCCATACGGAGGAGCCTTTCAAAAGTTTTGACCATAGACCAGCTAGCAGATGGAGCCACCAGGGGGGTCGAGTCAGGGGTAGTAGCCAGGGGCCCCTATTAGCCCTTTCGATAACGTATAAGCCGTTAAGGTTAAAGAGAAGTTATTGCTAGTATTTACTAGCAGTATAGCCCTCTTTATATTTATTACTACCTTCTAAGGCGATGATCTATTTAATATAATATAGGATCCTCTTAATCTAAGCCTGGATTTATTCCTGCCGAAGCTCTTGCTAGCATGCCTCCTATGCTCATATTATATTAGCATAGCTCTTAGGCGCCCCCTTTTTAGTCGTAAATCGCTTTATCTATAGCTAATAAGGCTCTATAGCATTAAGATCCGGGCTATTGCTATATTATAATAGCTTTTGAATAGTATTGAGGTAGTAGGTATAGTGAATAAACTAGTGATTATAAGGGGCTTTATCCTCTTATATAATAGCCTCGTTACTAAGTTAATAGGCAAATAGGAATAGCTTCAGAAGGAGGATCTCTCTATAGTAGCAATATTAATTAATACTACTATTACCCTTTTGAGAGAGCTTGCTATTCTTTTTATTCTATTACTAGGCTAGAGTTTTACTAGTTTTATTATATAGCCTAAAGTAGCTAAAAGAGGTATTAAACTCCTACTCCTGCTATTTAATAGGCTCTAGTTTAGTATTAAGGGTATTAATAACTTTAGTAGTAATATCGCGGTCCTTCTTGGTCTCTAGCATCTAATAGTAATAAGAACCCTTTAGATTATAGGAAAAATAGGCCTAAAATATAAACTCTAAGTAGCCCTTCTATCTCTCGTAGATATAAGACTTAGAGTAGGCTTCTAAGGGCTTCCTCTAGAGCTAGTACCCTCCCTGATAATAGAGTAGTATAATACTAGTCTTATTAGACTAGATAACCTTCTTCTAGTCCTCTAAGGTCTAGTAGTAGTATTAGAGGTACTACCTTAACCGCGCTGCTCTTATCGCCTTCATTAGGCTAGGCTTATAGGTAGGTTTTATCTTCCGAAACCTAGCCTGATGAAGGATCCTCTATATTATTACTATAGAGATATCGATACCCTCTTTACTAAGGTTACTAGCAATATTAGTATAATTTTTCTCTTATCTATACTAATTATAGTATACTTAGACTTAAATAGCCTTAATAATAGCTATAGTTTGCTTCTTGAGGCGCCCGGAGCGGGGTTTATCCATAATATATTAAGGAAGGATATTAAGGGTAGTATTATTTAGCTTAAACCTAGCCTCGATAGCGCGGGAGTAAATCCAGTTAATAGTATAGGCTAGGAGCCCTATAATCTATATAATTTCCTTAGTTATTTTGCTTCTATAGGGACTCGCTAAAGCAACGATTACTACTTATTAAATAGGATTAGTATTAGGAGCTATCTTTAATAATAAAAATAATAGAGTTATGATCTTTATAATAGTAAGGGATTTATTATTATTATTATTATTATAAATAGAGGGCTCGCAAGGCCCCCTTGCGAGCCCTCGAAAAAGAAAGCACATGCTGACTTTACCTAATTAGGTAAGGCGCGACCTCCTCACAGCTGGCGCCAGTCGTGGGGTGGCAGGCACTATGGTTAAAACTTTTGAAAGGCTCCTCCGTAATTGCGTAGGCAATTCTGGGTCCCACTTTGACCTGTCATTGAGTCTGTTCGGCATGCACGGGCCACGACGCTAATGTCAGGAATATGGCTCGTGCATTGACCCCCTCTCTGCATAGGTAGCGTAGCCCGTAGCAACGCAACAGGATCCACTTTAATGGTTTGGCTACTTAAAACCCACGCTTTCCCGCGCCTGTCTTTGAAGGAAAGTGCTAGAGATCGGCTGTTATCAGAACATCAATTTCAGGCACCATGGGTGAATCAAGAAGCGTCGAGGAATTGAGTAGGCTTCTGCAGCAAGCCGAGCAGGTTGGTTGCCCACTCAGAGAACCTGGTTCCAGCATCCTCGAGGTTTATAATGGGATATAGCTGGGTTTCTAGACAAGAGACGTTTATATTCAATTAACAAATAGTCGTGACTATATCTATTACATATAGAAGAAGAAATAGTAGCCTCGTTGAGGTCGTAGGTATAGTAATAAATCTAGCTATGGTTATATCCATAGCGTTACTAAAAACCCCTATGACGTTTTCTAGCTTTATACGCTTATTATCTGCTACGGCCTGTGGATTTCTTTGTCATTAGAGCTGAATCTACTACGCACACTAAGTTGCATCTATATAGAGGGAGGTTGAGAAGAAAAGGGGGAAAAAAAGAAAACAAAAAGGGAAAGTAGGCTAGAGGGAGAGATAGAGAACACGTATAAAGGCTCTCGCACTATCGCTTATGCTTAGGTAAAACCTATATATACTCGATAGCTCGCTCAGGACGCGTGGCTAGTAGACCGTTCGATAGAGTAGTCTGTCTGCCCCGTCTGGAGAGATATATATTGTTACTGCTATCAGCGAAGAAACTATAGTTATCCCCTATCGAGATCTACCTATCCTAGCGGTAATAGATACCTCGGAGACTAGCAGTCCTACGCCTACACCCTTGCTTAGCATCCCCGGGGAAGATAGCGGCAAAGTTTACTTTAATAGCTTTCTATAGTAGGCTAAGATTATAGCGGAAATATATAATAAAGTTAATCTGCTCTTTAGTATACTTTACGTTATAATAGGGCTAGTTGCTTAAGCAGCTAGATTAACGTGAGGCTGCTATACTAGACTGAAGTCCTCTGGGATACCGCAAGGTTGCTATTAAGTTATTCCAGTAGCTATAGGCTGCTAGTAATATAGACCTACGGATAGCGGAGAAGGCAGCTATAGATCCGGGAGAGCTTCCAGGAGATCCTATAGGACGAGACCGCTAGATAATAAACGCTAACGGTATAGTATATAAAGGAATATCCAATTCGCACAAGCATAGGAGGGTAACTTAACCACGCCTGCCTATATAAGAAGGGGAGAGGATACAGAGCTAGTTCTAGACCGGGACCTAGATGCATAAGGTTTTCATTATCTCTTGCTAGTAAATAAAATGCTCTCCGATTTATAACGTCTTCCTTTATATAGGATAAAGTGGACTTCTTTATTATCTCATTTATTAATAAGCACCCGGTCGCTGCGTCTTATGTGTTATCATGCGGTATCTCAATAGCAAGCGGAAGTGGTGTACAGCGCCTTTATGCCGGGCCTGCGACACGAGGCCGAGCGGGCCTTTGCCGTAAAAGGTCGACGGGCTTCGGCGATAGGTCCCATACCTCTGCAGGCCGGCGGGGGACTTCGAACGGTCGAAAGGAGCCCGAAACTCCCGGAACTCCGGCCTCAAGTTCGGGAGGGTCGTAAGGTCGCGTTATCACACTGCTCCAGCGTACACTCCTCCGTATATGCGATGGCGAGGTTCTCCGGGTCGACGGAGACGATAACACAGTCCCGGACGGAGGCGCCGGAGGCCACGGAGTAGGCGTCACAATGGTCCGAGGTCATGACGACATTGGCTGAAATGATGGTTTTGGTGTGAAAAGTATGTGGGACAACATGGGCCAAAATTACAGTTGCAAAAGCGGACACCAGATCTGCAAGCCTCTGCAACGATGGCTCCACTGATGGGCCTACGCTCGACGGGTGCGTCTACTGACCCAGGTCTTTGCAGCGACTCCACACCACCCTGCCAAAGATGTTAACTCTGGCGAAGCCCATTTCGCCTTTTGCTGTCCCTCGGCCGCATGCACGCGCACCCTTGCTCCCCCGAGCGTCATGCCCAGATTGATAAGCTTGTGGGTCCTTGCCGTGCACCAACGTGATGGTGCCGAATTGCTTTCTCGAGGGCTCCGAGTGCCTAACGCGACGGGGCACCGCCGGCTGATTAGGTTCCGGTGTCGAAATAGACGGCAACGGTGATATTTGTGTTGGTGGGCAAGACGGAAAGCAGATGCGAAGCGTGGCATTCGCGGGTTTGGGAAGTGCGGAACCATCGCCGATTGGCGTGCCAGGGATGCCTTGTCGATCAACTGAACCATGTGGCCTGGTTCTCGAAGCGCGTTGGTTCTGCCCGCGCTGGCGTCAGGGAATAAGCCTGTGGTCTTGTCGTCGTTCTTGGCTGGTATGCTCTGCTATGTGGAGTCTATAGTTTATTCCCTGTTGCCTTCCTTATCTAGATTTTGCAAGACCCTGCCTTGAAGTTGAGGTTGCTCACCGTGACTGTTACTTGTCTGCAAGATATTCACACTCCAACTAGAGGCTGTATGACCAGCAAGCAACGGTTTAGCTACCTCGAGGCTCCATGGTCCTGGCCGTCTCTGCCTAAGTAGTTATAACACTAGAGCAATTAGCCCGCCAGGGAGCTTCTGTCGAACGAATCGGAACTCGCTTGCGTGGTTGCAGCACTTCGCACAATGAGAACCACGCAATACTGGCCCTATTGAGCAGGTTGGTTGCGTTACCTTGCATGGTACCGCAAGCGGCTTCTCATGGGATAAGCGAAAGGAAGCATAGTGATTGGATTTATATTCATTAGATGCCCTATTATGGAAGGTATGTGATATATATATTGCTCAACCTAGCCTATAGGCTAACTAGAGAACCGCTGCTACCTAGTGCTAGGGCTGCTAGAGTAGCAGGCATTGCTAATACCTATTATCTTATTATCCGCATATTATAATTAGATAGATAGTTAATACTAAGTAGAACCTATGCCTATACTATATATTATTATTAATCTTAGGACTATTATTACAATCTTATAATATTACTTCCTCTAGCTGCTTTAGCTACGTACTAAATGCCTTAGATATAAGGCATCCCTATGCTAATCTTTACCCCTTAGTAGGTATCTAAACCTAGAGTAGGTAAGTTATACTTATTATTACTATCTAGCAAAACGCTATATAGAAAGTTAATTATATCCTAGTTGCTATCCTTATAGGAATATCTAGCCTTAGCTAACTAATTAGCCTTAGCTTATCTTATATTAGCTTTAGCCTGCTTTATATACTACTTAGCTTCTAAGCTATCTTATATTTCCTAAGAGAATAAGAGCTAGTTAAATACTCTAAGGACCTTTTATTAAATCTCTAATAATAGAGCTTTAAACTACTTATAATTAGTTATAAGGAGAGATCGAATTACCTCCTGCTATATCTTAGGTAGCGGAACCTTAGATAGCACTAGGCTAAACTGCTGCTTATATTAGCGATATAGGTAAGAAGAGAGATAATACTTACTTATTAGTAGCTTAAGCTAGAGGGCGGAATAGACTATAGGGCGATCCTATATCTACTAGAGGACGAAGGATACTAGGGTTAACCCTAGCTAGGTAGCGAGCGGTTCGGCGCTAATATCATAGGAGATACTAGTAGATAGAGGATAGTGCTTCTTCTTCTTGTTCTAGGTTCTGTTCTAGCTATGGAATTATACGTAGTAAATTCATGGGCATATATCTATATATATTGGTCGCTTGATTCTCGAAAACCTGTGAATTACTACGCCTGAAGGGGGACTATATTATTATTGCTATTCGTTTAATATTCGTTATATTTCAGATATGCCAGAGCTTATCCCTATCTAATATACCTAATATGCTATACCGATTATATAGCAGAGACTAGTAGATAGTATAGGATTATACTTAGCTTTCCCTAATTAACTCTATAGGCAGCTTCTTTAATAAGGACTAGAATAAATATCTAATATAATAAGTAGGGCGTATAGGCAGGGCAGTTCCTAGCTTCTTCTCGAGTACTAGCCTTTACCTAACTAGTATTACTTAGAATACCTATAGCTTATAATATATTGCTATCTAGGAGTGCATTAGAAACCCACGCTCCTGCCTAAATATCTATTAGTATAAAGCCGAGCAAGAAGCTAAAAAGTAGTTAACTATTATATTAGGCGTTTAGAAAAGAGTAGAAGATTCTTAGTTTATAAATCACTCCTACTTAATAGAATAGTATTCTAACCTTATAACTCCCTAAATCCAAAGCCTATAAGCATAAGCTGAGCATATCTAGATCCCTGACTTAATTGCCTTGAACGAGATAACGAGGCGTAGTGCTCTTTCCGCTTTCTGGGGTATTGTGATATTGAAAGAATCACTTGCCAGGTACTGCTTGTCTCGCCGCTTTCATGGTAGCTCTATAGGTTCCTTTTCTGGTGTAGTTGTTTCAATGCCCCCGATGTCCTGTATGCCGCTTGATTCTACGTCCTGCTCTATGCGTCGTTGGGCATCATTAGAATCCAGTTCCGCTTTGCTCCATTCTGCGTCCAGCTCCACGCTTCGTTGGGTGCCATTGGAATCTAGTTCCGGTTTTTCAAACCCTCTCCTCTCCTTAATACAATTCTCAAATGTTCTTCGAGTCTTTCCCCTCTGTCGCAATAGAGTCCATGCTCCCAGAATACACAATACAACCGCCAGAGCAACACCAATACCAATCCCGACCTTTGCACCAGTCGACAGAGATGATCCGCCTGGAGATGGGTTGAATGTTGGGAAAGATGTGGGGCTTGCGAGACTGGATGTCGGTTCTGTCGATGCCATGATAGCGAAAACGTTACTGACGGCGTCCGCCGCGAAAGGGAAGGGTTTGACCGTCTGGTTGAAGTACGAGATCGTGTAATTCGGACTCTCGGCGAGGCTATCCGGCACTGTCCAATTGTACGACATCTCATATCCGGGATAGCTTTTTCTCCAAATACCATTGCGTTCGATGCAGGTAATCCTGTACGGTAACCATGAGGGAGTGTCGTAGGCAACTTGAAGCTCGTCTGAAGTGAGGGGGAATGTTAGTGGAAATTGCTAATTAGTGACTCAGCGATTGTGGGAGAACTCGCCGACAATGGTATGGTCCTCTCCAGATTGGACGTCGCGAAGGAAAAGTCCTATTTCGACAGTTCCATTGAAATCCACAGCCCAATCCGACCACTTGATAGTGACCGTATCGCCTTTATGCAATATTTCACCTTGTTTTGGCGATGAAAAAGAGCCGCATATCGACATATTAAAGAGGAAAAACCTCCAGAACATAACGTAGGCTGGGAGAGACTGTTACCTTCAAGAAGGAAGGCAAAGGAAAAGGAGCATGCCATGGCCTTTTCACGGGGGTAGTGGGGGCATATGAGGTATTTAACGGGCGCTCAGAGGCCCCTTTCGCATAGAATGCTGCAAGACGCCCATACGTACCTACCTCTTTGGGAAGTGCTCATATCGTTGACCTTGCCACTCGGCACGAGATCACCCTAGCAGGCCTTGAAATGTAGGACTCTGCTATCATGCAAATGGTGACTACCAGTGTCCCAGCTCGGAGGCACGGCACTCTGTAGAGGACAGCTCATTCGGAATGAGCCCATATGCGGTCCCCAAACCCCAGCCAGCGCAGTTGGTCCGAGTTTAAGTGAGCGGAAACCAACTTGCAGAGAGCTCCATCACTTTGGGGAACCTGATAACAAGGGTTCAAGTGGCCCAATGGGGGATGTGCAGCCTAAATGATACCACTCGGAACTGATGCCAGGAACTGTTCACCCCGGGTCGACCCAAAAGAGTCCTTGTCATCGGTGACGAGCATTGATGCTGTTGGTTCAGTCACATCGCCACACAGTCAAGCTGAGACCCAAGCCTTGTCGTCCTCTCTATTATAGTCTATAGAGCTCGAGGCAATATCTCGAAAACGTTCTCACGACCTTTAAGATTGTCGATATTATTTGGAAGAGCGAAGTAAAGCATTCATGTATGGTTTGGTGGATGTAAGGGGCTGACCCAGTGTTTGTTCAACAGTATGGGTGCCGTCGATTGACTATTCTAAGCTGAAGAGATGTTTACAGGAGTGGGTGTCTAGCGGCGGTGAAGCGTATCGGGCTGAGCCGCGTGCTTCGGCAGAATGGAGGATCTAACGGGGCCGAGGATCGGGATAGCTGCTCCGGCAAAGCCGGAGATCTCAACCGGGCTCTAGCCCTTGACATTACCCCCCCGCTCCCCTCCGACGGGGTCGCGGCGCGCATTAGCGTCATCACCATGTCCACGTCAAGCTTTCGGCCCCAGGTTGGATCCCAGAAGAGGATTTGAGACCCGTTCCCGACTGCGTGGAGTCACCATGGCCGTCATTGACCCAGCCTAGGCAACCTCTACTTGGACCAGGGCCGACTGAAAGACGCCGAGGCCATATACGAACGGGCTCTTCAAGGCAAGGAGAAGGCATTAGGATCACACGCCATGAAGACGTATGTGCCTGCATTGAACACACTTGAGCATCTTGGTTCCTTGTCCAAACAGCTGGGCGATGCAGAGGCAGCCGTCACGTATTACCAACGGGCACAGAGCGGCCTTTTATCTGTGTTTGGATCTCATAACGAGCGGTATAGAAACGTATCTGGCAAAATCTACTCCTTACAGTCCTCTCGCAAGAGACGGATGTTTCGCTTAGCGAGGAAGAGACGGATGAGTACTATAGTGTAGAAGAGCCGCAGGATGGGGGGGTGAAAACCAGATGGAAAAGATTCAAAGGCAAAGTGAGGGGTGTCTTGTTACGGTGAAAAGTCTCAGGGTTGGTAACGAATGCTTTATTGTACAGTATCAGTCATAATAACCTGCATCATGTGCATAACAATGATCCCTCTGCATAATTGAATTCATAACATCAGTTGACAGCAGACCCACAAATTGAGCTAGCCTATTTTGGCTGTCGAATGTACTCCAATCGATAAGATAACAAAACGTACTGTGTGAGCGCCAAGAATGGCTGAGTCCGTGCGGAAAGAGAGAAGAGAGTTGAACTCAGCATGAAGCCCTTTTCGTTAGCTACTGTACATACAATCGCAAACTAAGGAGAGCTAGGCCAAGCCAACGATGAATTATTTTTTTCTACCAATAGTACTTCTTTGTTAGCGTGCATCTCCATACATTTCCAAGTATGTGGCTCGTGCACTGCTCAACACCGTTGGACAAGTGGAGGGGTTGGCACTGACCGACTGAGGTGCAAGCATGAAGAGGTCTGGTTTGAGAGAACTCAGCGCTTTAAAGCTCAGGTTTCTCTACAATTACCTATATTGATTATGAGATACGGACGAGTCTGACAATGCACTTTTCATAATGCATGCGGCTTAGTTGACATTTGAATCTTCTGAAATTCTTGAAGCAGGCGCGGCACCCGTGTGAGAAAAAGCAATTACGTGTGACCACGTTTACAGGTTGCGGGATGCCAGAAGAAGTATGACGTGACTTAGGAGGTCGGGCGACTGTCGCAGTCGGCGAAGGTGGCTGGAGTTGAGGCTTAGGCTTGGGCTACGGGTCGCCTGACGGGAGGTATAAGGGAAACAAAAGGTCACGCGGCTCTGGGTGTTTTTGGAGTGGGGCGGCATTTTTTGGCTCCCATATCACCCGTGACAGCGGCAGCTTTTGGAGCCAAAGTCACGCGTGACGGATTTATTGTAACGACGCGCGTAGTGAGATGACTAATACGGACGCACGCTTTGGGCGCTTAGTTGCATAATATGAAGCCCGATGCTGGATATCCTGTTACATGGGCGTAAGTGCATTTGGCATTGATGTATAGGGGGATGTTTGGCCCCTATAGGCACTTAGAATGAATACACAAGCCTATCGTATTATTGCGCTTTATACGTAAGATCAACACATGGACCCCGTTGTTACATTTATACTAAGTCACGTGCTAAGTGGGCAGGCCCAGCTGGTCGGACACTGACAATGACATGGAAGTATCCAGTCAGTCTCAATTCTGATCACAGTTCTGAAGCGCACCATCCAGAACGACCAGGGTCGGCGTTCGGTCTCTTCCCCATGTTCACTCTTTCTCAATCGTCTCTTTCTCAACGTTACTGTACCATACTAGCGCTCGCACCTGAGATCTCTACTCAAATTCGATTACTAAAGCTTTCTTCCCTGAAGTCCAATTGCAATTGAATCAGAGCCAATGCCCGACCGAGTTCCCGCCACGATGTCGTATCTTGTTCACCGTTCCCATCGTACACAACCGCCATCCTCAGCCTCTACCACGCCAGGTTGTGGAGCCTCGCAACATAAACACACCTCAACCGATAGCAGCGGCGATGACGACGTCCGCCGAGCCGCAGTGCTCACTACTAGTAAGTGACGACACTGCTCCCGATGCAGCGCGCGACACGAGGCTTTGACCACCCAGATCGGATACCCCGGCGAGGTATAGGCGACCGAGAAGACACGCGTACGGTTCGCGGTGCATAGCACTCGCTGCTACTGCATGGAGGTGACGGGGGTATCTCGAAGTCGCTCGTCCAGTTTACTACTACACCCACGAAGTTGCATAATAAGCTAGCAAGGCCTCTAGAAGACGTATAATAATATGCTCCTCGCGTTATAGTATTGCAATTATCTTCTAGAGGGGCTATCGGACGTGTTTATTAACCCTCAATCCGCTGTTACGGTCAGCTATCCGACAGTAGGGTCTGCTAACAGAAGTTGGGGATTGATACGTAATAATAGTATACTAGGTCGTGGCTGTGGTCGTGGGTCGTAGGCTGATAGTAGATCAGGTCTTTAGAGACTAAGGTAATTAGTCTTAGGCTTAATAAGTAATTCATAGTAAAGGTAAGCTGAGAGTATCTATAAGGATAAATATGAAGTTAATTGCTAAAGAGCTATAGAAGTCTAACCTTGAGCTAGACTTAGGTTATACTATATATAAATCCTAAATAGTTCCTTATCCTACTACTAATTGCTAATTAGGTATTACTAAGCGCTTAGTGATTATTAGTAATTGCTTAGTAGGTCTTATTGAGCGCTTAGTGATCTATATTATTTGCTTAGTCTTATCTTATCGTTACGTGACTTATGCTATAGTTCTTCCGTTCCGAGTGAGTCCCTATTATTCCTATAATCCTATAGTATAAATGTCCTATCCTAGCTACCTGACGCCTAAGTAGGTCGGTTAACTATTATCCTTATATAACGGGTTATAATATTAGGTCCCCTCTCTAAAGGTCTTATCCTTAAGACCTAGTATAAGTAGGTTATTAGTCCTAGGTTAGGGATCTATTAATCGTGCTTCTTGATTTCTTTATAATACTAATACTATATTAGGTTATGTTATTAATAATCCTGCGATTTCTACGCTCCGTTATTACTATTATTCTCTTAATATTACTAAGAATGGTTTTGAAGTTATACCTTATTATTACTATCGTTCTAAAGGCTTATATTATAAAATATTGCCTGGTTTACTAGTCTGCAGGGAGTGTATTGCTATGGGTAATACTTATTATTCTTGCGATGCTTTTAATAATATAATTTATTAATATAGGTTTATTTCTTATATAGTTCCTTTATTCTTTACTAACTTATTATAATAGAACGATTAATAGTAGAATCTCATCGTTTAGATAATAAGGAGGAAGGAGCTGAAGAGTTATTTTAGAAAAGAATAGAGGCGCTATAAAAGGCATAGGCTAAAGTGAATAAAGTTCTTACTAAATTAGATTATATTTATAAAGCGAAGTAGATAGTTTTTAAGAAAGGTTATAAGGAGATATTAGTAGTAGCTAAGGAAGGCGAGTCGTCTAGAAATCCTTCTTCGGGGTCTCTTGTAGTTTAGGAGGTATAGTTAATAGGTAGTTTTAGTATAGTTAACCTAGATATTATTCTAAGTAATTGGAATCCTAGTACTCCGAACTTCTTATCGGGGGAGTCTTAGCCTATTTCTAGTATTCCTAGGCGGATAAATAGTTTTCTTTATTATAGTTAGTCTATTCTAATAGGTTACTTTATAAAGCGGTGAGGGTGCTTTATTTATTTATATCTAATGTTCTTCTAGACTAGTATAATAGGTATTAGTATGATTTTTTATTCTTAATATTATTACTAGTAGATTATGAGTTTATCTTCTATATTAGTGATATTCTTAGCTAGTTCCTATATATTATCTTTATAACTATATCCTTTCTATTTAATAAGATATTAATATCCCTCTAGTTCTTCTAGGTAGTTAAGAATTCGCTCGACTTTATACTCTAGTTCGTTATCTTCTATAATAATAAGGTTATTTATTTATAATCCTCATAGGGCTAGTTCGAGTAATAAGATATAGAATATTAGGTAATACTTTATAGTTTCTAGGAGTTTAAGTTTATAATTAACTAGTAAAATTACTTATAAGATTTTAAAAGGTCTGAGTTTTTTATAGTTAAGTTTATTATTTAGTCGTTTTATTTTAATATTTTGCTATATAAGATAGGCGCTATTTCCTTCTTTTAAGGTTAGTCCCTCAATCCTTTATTAGTTACTAAACCGTGCTATTCGTTATTATATAAATTCGAGTTCCTTATATGCGTTTTCTTAGATATCCTTAATTTATTATACTAAGGTAATAGCTTTTATTATAGCTAGGCCTATCCGGGGTTCTCTATAGGTAGTTAGTTCGAATCTATAGTTAAGGTAGAAGGGGGATTCCTTAGTACTTTCTCCGATTACGCTATTATATGCGAATTAGGCGATTAGGAGTAATATAACCTAATTATCTTAGTTATAATTAATATAAGCATAGAGGTAGGTTTCGAGGATTTAGTTAATCCGTTCTATTTATCCGTTAGTCTATAGGTGAAATATAGTAGATATTGCTTACTTAATACTAAGTTATAATATAATTAAGTTCTAAAACTTAGAGGTGAAGATCTTATCTCTATCTAATACGATTTCCTTAGGTATATTATAATTAGCTATAATATACTTAATGAAGGTATAGGCGTATTTTTTAGCATTACTTGCTTCCTTATATAGGATGAAGTAGGCATACTTCGTGAGTCGGTCTATAATAATGAGAACGCTATTAAAGTATACTTTCGTAAGGGGTTCTTAAGACTTTAGTAGTTTAATAATAAAGTCGAGGGATATGGATTGCTAGGCTATTTGTAGCATAGGTAAAGGTTATAGTATGCTATATAGCTAGTATTAAGTAGGTTTGCTTTTGAGGCAGACTTTATAGTCTCTAATTGCCTTTGCTACACGTTCTCTACTAATTATTCCTCTATATTATTATTATAGTTATTTCTAGGTTTTCGTGATTCCTTAGTAGCTATATATAGGATAGGTATAAAACTCTATAATTGCTTTATTATCTAGTTTATTAGTCGGGCTAGTACTAGGTTATCTAGCTATTATTAAGAGTTTAGTTGCTAGTACTAGGTCTCTATTATTATTTCCTTTGAGGATTACCTAGGTTTCTTCTAGTATTAGGATATTATAGTCTAGTTATTAGCTAAGAGCGTTAGCTCTACTATTATCTAATTCTTTATAATAGATAATCTGAAAGTTGAATTCTAATAAGAATTCTAACTATCTAACTTATTATTTATTTAATACTTTCGAGGTAGTAAAGTGCAAAAGGTTCTTATAGTCCGAGTATATAAATACTTCGTAGATAGTTCCTAAGAGTTTAGGTCTCTATTCCTTAAAGGCTTTGATAATTACTATAAGTTCTTTATTATAGATCTAGTAGTTAAGTTCAGGTCTATGAAGTTTACGAGAGAAGAAGGCGCATAGGTATAGTCGTCCTTCTAAGTCTTATTAGGATAGTTATGCTCTAATTATATAATTAGATATATCCGGTTCTACTTCGAATTATTTCGTTAGATCTAGAATAATTAGGACGGGTTTGCTAGCGATGAGGTCCTTAATCTTCTAAAATGCTATCTATTATAGTTCTTCCTATATAAAAGGGGTATCTTTATAGCTAAGGCTAGTGAGGGCTATATTAATCTTGCTATAGTCTTTAATGAATTTTTAGTAGAAGTTAATAAATCCTAGGAATCCTTAGACTTCCTTAAGATTATTAGGTACTAGCTATTCTTTAATAGCTTTAACTTTATTTTCTAATATATAGACTTTTCTAGGGGTAATAGTAAATCCGAGGTATTCTACCTTCTAGGTATAGAATTCGCTCTTTTCTAGTTTAACTAGGAGCTTAGCTTCCTAAAGAGCTTATAAGATATAATATATATCTTCCTTATATTTCTTAAGTATTAGTAAGAAGATAAGAATATTATTAAGGTAA
>JAOQIF010000746.1:0-43691 GCA_026260285.1 Colletotrichum sansevieriae | reverse complement strand
CCCCCCCCCCCCCCCCCCCCCCCCCCCCCCCCCCCCCCCCCCCGCCCACCAGCAACTGACCTTGACTCCGTTACTTTGTTGAGACGGTTCAAACGAGACGATGCCCGGTGTAAATGCGGGATGCGGGTGCGAAAGTGCGGGGACCTTTTTTTTTTTTTTTTTTTTTTTTCACTGCGTTGGTGCTTGTTTTTTTTCTTCTTTCCCTTGTGATTGAGAGCTTTACTCCACGGTTAGTTTCAAGCCACACTCTTCGTCATCGACTCGCAAATCGAGTGGCGTTCCGGGTCGGGTCGGGTCCTTTTGGTGTTGTCGGTGGAGGAGGACGCGCAGCGTGTAGACACACAGAAGCTGAGACGGCGGGTTGCAATTGCGGATCTAGAGGACAAGAGGGGATAAACAAAAGTGTGAGTTGCAAAGAGAGGAAACAGGAACAGATCGGAAGAGGAGGGGCACCGAGGGGCTAATATGTAGAACGGATGGTGGCCGACGACGGGCAGTCCCTCCGTGCTCGTTCTCTCGCGGACCGCCGAAGGTGATCGACCGACGAACAGCTAGGCTGGCTACCTTAGCTGCTGGACCCGTCGTCCCTTCGTCCTCGGCGCTTCGACCACGACGAACGGAGGAACGAACGGTCCAGAGACAGAGACACAGAGGGGGAGAGAGAGACGACACACACAAAGATGGAGACGGTACATGTGGTGTCGTCGCATCGCGTCCCTCAGCCATCAAGTATCCGAAAAAGAAAAAAAGTTCCCACATCCACGCCCCCCGGAACAAACACTGGGATCGCGACCGGGGACCATACACGCATCTGGAGGAGCCTGCTCAAATTGCAACATTCGGTTCTTCGCTCGAATGGGGCAACGTCGACGGCGCGCAATCCTGTTCATCGATTCTGCCGGACGATGCCTGCTGATAGATACCCCTGCAAGCCCCAAGCTGGGTTCTTTCGAGAGGGGATGGAGGTGAGGTATTACCTTCCACCCCAGCGGCTTTGTATCGCGCGTAGGCGCCCAGCTCGGCTTAGAGCAGACAACGGAAGCCTTTCCACATCCAGGGGGTCGGGGCCAGGGGACAGAGTCGCAACGGGCTGACTCCAGAGATGGGCTGGCTAGTAATTAGGGGAAGCCCTTGAAAGACCTGGGTCTGGGTCCCCGAGACTGGGAATGGGGACTGGAGGGGGGAGACTCGGCGCGCGCAACTTGGATGGCGGGGAGGGGGGATTACTGGGACTTTAATTTTTTTCTTCGGCCGAGACCATCCTGATAAGGCCATGATCATGTACCACCATTTCTGGCGCCGTCTGTGGGTGTTGTGTGCAAGTCCGTTGATCTGTGAGAGCACACACACACGCAGACTGCGGGCGGGCATCCCGCCTCAGTGAGCGGAAAAGAAGTATGTTACAGCAGGCCCGCCATGAGGCAAATTAGAAACGAGAATCAAGACTGAGTGGTTGACTTACCGCATGTGCCGGGCCACAGGAGTGGAGCGGACGGGAGGGATGGACCGGAGGCACAGAAAGACAGAAAATCGGACAAAAGAGAGAAAAACGGGAAAAAAAAAAAAAAAAAAAATCAATTTCCCAGGGGACGGGTTGACTGGACTCCTCCCGAGAATTTTGACGCGTGTGTCTGTAATCTGATCTGATCTGGTGGGTGGCTGGAGTGACTTGATAAGATCCAATCCAAGTTACCGGGCAGGAGGAGGCCCTATCCTTGCTGAAGCACTTGGGCCTTTGTCTGGCGTCTTGGCTGTGAGGCCATCGATGGTCAAGAAAACAAGAAGGGTCAAATTGGGCAGCAGCAGCAGCAGCAGGAGAAGGTTCATTCCTTCGGCCAAGTCGAAACGGTCCGCGTCAAGCCCCAAACCCGTCGGTTTACGAGAACTCCCCGCCGACACTTGCAAGAAACGGTGGCAGATCAACGGTGCTGCGCTGGGCGGGGGTCCACTCCAACTTGGTCGTGACGCAGGAATCGAACGGGCACCGAAACGCCTGCAAGGAAGAGACGACGATGCGGGAAGGACAGTACACTAGAGAGAGGAAAATGCAGGGAGCGAGGGAGGGGTGTCTCGAACTAAGACGAGAGGCCACAAGAGAAGCGAAGGAGGAAAAAAGAAGAAAGTCGTCCGTGAATCAGCGATGGGGTGGAGCAGTTGCGAACTTGGGAGGGTCCCTTGGTGCAATTTCGGGGTCATCTTCGGATCTGATAAGATCAGTCTCGTCCGGTGTCTCAGGCATCTCCCCAGCAGCCCGGCCAAGAAAGTGAGTAGCCGGGCGGGAACGAGCTTAACTTGGCCAAGGGAGGGCGCACGACCTGAGCGGAGGGTCGCCGACGTGCCATGTACCTTGCCCGGTATAGATGACAAGCACCGTACGATATATGTGTATGCATTGGCACTCATGCAACATGACGAGGCGGGTTCAGTGGCGGGAACAAGGACTACGGGTGAGTTGTGGCTGGTTGGGTACCTCCAGAGGCATGGTACCTCGCAGATTGACGAAACTTGAAGAATCTGTCGTACACACACGAAGATTACCAAGCGGCGGGTTGCGCCTCAGACTCACACATGAGAAGAGCAGGCAGCGGCGTCGACGGCGGTGGGAAGAACCGGAGTTGCGATCAAATGCTGCATGCGGCACTGAGAGAGCAACGATGTGGGGGGGCGGCGGCAGGATCACCAAGAAAAAGATGAGGAATAGAAACACAACAAGACATGAGTCGAGGGCGTGCAAAGCTTGCGCCGAGAGCGGGCGAAAGAGGGCCAGGGGTTCACGAAGAGACCTCGGGATTGGGTGTTCCACGGGTGGGTGGCATTGGTGCCATCATCACACCCACACCAGCAGTCAGTCTCCAAGCAGTCTCGTCACTAGTGGCAGCACCAGTCTTCCTGCCTGGTGTTTTGTGAAGAAAGTCAGGGCACATCCCACGGGAGTGGTGACTTGCCGAGGCGTGGTATTGGCTAAGGTAGTTTTGTCACTATTGTGTGTGTTTGTGTGTGCGCATGTACTTCGCCCCGCTGACGAGTGGTGAGGATCTAATCTGACAAGATGGATCAGATAATCGGGCACCTGCTACCTCAGTACCTCTTTCGAGCATGGTCCGACGGGAGATACTTCACCGATCGGGTACCCGATCACGCCGAACGGAAACCGGAGCATCTTGAGCGAGTGCCGGCTCGGCAGTCTCTCAACTCGCGCCGAGGGGCTCTTCCCCCCCTCGGTGGGTGAGAGGGAATGAGTGCCGCATTCGGACAGAAGCAAGACGCGGGGGGCTGAGCGAGGCAAGGCAAGGCAAGGTCGTCTACCGTAGGACGAGGTACTGAAGGTCAAGGCCAAAAATGGAAGAAAATGCAGCGGCGAGAGATGATCACGATGGAGGTGGGCACTTTGCGGGAATTTCGGCGGGATTGGCATCGGTTTAGGACGAGTTATCTGATGATCTGATTATCTAAATCTGATAAGATCCGGGTCGAGTTACTATGCAGTAGGTAAGGCGGACGCCGGGCGTACCGTACCCTGCGTCATTGGCCCCGGCGAGGGTGCCACTACACTAGGCACCTAGGCATGGCCCTGGCGGACACCCCCCCTGTTTATGGCGCTTCAACCCTGCTGAAGCCCGAGAGGCCCCGGCTTCGTAGCGCTTACCGCAGTAAACCCACTGACGATCATCCACCGGCGTGCGTTGCGCAGTGGCAGTGAAAGCATAGGGTATCTAGGATACCGGGCTGCGTACGTAAGGTACCTACCTACTTAGGTAAGGTTAGGCAGTTTAAGGTAGTGTCCCTGGAGTCTGCTACGTGAAGAAAAGTCGGACTAAGGTATAGCATTCTTCACTCACAGGTCACTCACAGTACCTACCCTAACTACCTTCCTAAATACTTCCAAGTGGGATGAGGTGGTACTATAGCAGTACAGGCAGGAATCAAACGCGGCAGCCCAGGCACACATACACATATGCACTTCAGGTACACGCAGACACTGGCCGCTGCGGGACAGGGAAGGTGGAAAATTCCCTCGTTTCCCATTCCCACCCTTCATCTTCACCCTCACATCCTCTCTCTGTCGTACCTATGAACCGACATCTCTGCCTCTGTCTCTTCGCAGGTGGTCGGTCACTCTTGAGTCTCGTCACTTCCCCCTCCAGAGCCGATCGCTGTTCTCGTCCATGTCCACCAAGAGTCCCCGAGTCCCTCCCCCTCCTCCTCCTCCACCACCATCTTCCCAACCCACACCCTTCGTCGACTCGGCCAGCCAGAAACAGACGAGACCACACCCAAGGCGTCAAGCCCGCAGTGCGCTCGTCTCGTTCGATCCGTCCACCCACCCATCCACTCGACGCTCCAGTTGATCCTCCGTCATGGCAATGCTTGGGTGGCGCCGGAAGACGGGAACCTCCCCGTCCCATCAGACCAAGCCTCTCTGTGTGAATGCCTGCCTGACCTCACTGACCGCAACATCTCGACTGCCTCTCCTTGTCCTGCCCAGCGCAGGCCGCGCGCACTCACCGCAGCGAACAAATACCATTCGAGACCACTCAGAAATGCTTCTCCAAAACGGACTAAACACGCATAATAGTCCTTCAGGGCAAAGTCCTCGGAGAGCTTGCCGATTCCAGAAACCATTGGCCGGCAGTCAGGCGAGATCGGCCCAAACCGCCGCGGACGGTGATGAACAGAGATGCGGACCATGGCGTGGCGTCCGGGGGAGAGTGGCCTGCTCTGGATGCGCCCGTCCCCGGCAGCAGCAGCTCCAAGTAGGGGTTCGTTCATTGCGCCTATTTCCGAGAACCGCTGAAGACTCGGATAAGCCTCGAGAATCATGTGGCGGCTCGCCGGAGACTTCCGCCAGGCGGAAATTCCCTAGAGCAACGTGAGGCCAAAATGCTTTTCTCTTCCTTGTTTTTCTTTCTGACAAACGAAGACGTCCGGGACAGCTTGATCGGCCTTGGGATACAAATACGGACGGTTATGCGTGTCGAGCGATCCTAACGATGCTTCGCGGCCATGCTTCCTCTCGCCTTACCTCTCTTTTCTTTTGTCTTCACGCCATGCATACTCACCTCTGCAACCATCTCGTGGCCAAGTGGTTACTGTGTCTGTCACGCCGTACGTCGCGTCCTCGCAGCAAGCACATGCGCTGGCAAGCGCATGGAATTCCCGTCCGTCTCGAGACGGCGCGGGACACGGGACATGTGCTTGCTGCTAAAGAGGCTCTGGACGGCCCGTCGAAGCTTATCCCGCCGTTCCTTTCCCCCGGTGACGCGGCGCAGTTCATTTGGTCATGACGCCATAGGCGCCGCCCGATCCGCCCCTCAGTTCGCGCCCTGGATCCATCCCCGTTCGGTCCAAGGCCGCTGCCGTGGGACGTGGAGCATGTTGCCTGCTTATTAGTCGGCCCCAAGCTCGGTCTCGGAACAAAGGGTGGTGCTAAGGTGTGGAATGAACGTAGGCTTGGCCACGAGACAACTCACGACGCGAACTAGGGACACCCAACGCGCATGTCTTCAAAAGTGCGATCACGGGCGGACTGCCGCAGTAGTCGCCCAAGCCGCCCTCTCTCCAGCTGCCACCTCCATGTCCTCTCTCCTCTGCTCACGCTGATGCTCATCAATGCTCGCGGTTAGCGACTCCGCCGAGCTCATCTCGGTCTTTACTAAGGCAAGGTAGCAGCAGCAGTAAAAGTAGGCTGCGAGCGCAGTCCCCCAATCCCCCATTCCCCGTTGTCGTCCCTCTCTCTTCCCGCTGGCATCCGCATCTGCACAACTTGCGTCCCAAGCCTGCCTTCGACGGTAGCAATCTGCGGTAGATCACCACAAAGAGTCTACATTTCTCTCATTTGCACTTACACCGTCTCCCTGCTACCGAAACCGTACCATTACCCCGGGCCAAGGACCAGTCAGACATACGCACAGGTCAACGGTGGCACCACGCACAGGGCCGAGCCGTCTTGGAACTAGCCGTCTTCTACCAACACGCCGTCATCACCCGCGAATGAACGATCTCATAATTCATCATCGACCACGCGAAGCTCTGGGGCCCCGACGACACAACTCTCTCGCTGCAGAAAAAGGAAAACACCGCTTCGTCTCTCACACAGACACACATACACACACCCCCAGGCTGAGTAATTGCTGCAATCTTACAGGCCCGGCACGCCGCAACCGACCCCTCGCCCTGCCCCGTGGCATGCCCGCCCGGCGGCCCAAACAAGCAAACACGCCGTTGCAGCCACCAGATCTGTGAATCATCATTCCTCTCATTGGTCCGACGGACCATCCCCGGCGCGCGTGGTCTCTTTGACCCTTTTCCTCCTACTGCAAGGTCCAGTCCCTGCTTGATCTGGGACCCGGGGCGCATTGACCGTTGTGCCTGTCTGTCAGAAGTCTGTGTCTTTTGCGTGTTTGTGTTCCCCATTTTGCGAAAAGACGATCCCGACTAATACCTGAGTCTCTTTTTGTAATGGGACCAGTGCTAAGCGTGACAGAGCTCCAGCTTACACAACGTCGAGACCACCACCCTCCTCGGAAGCAGCTTCTTCTTCCTCAATCTCACCACACCAACTCCGGAATAGCATAGCATCGGCCCTTCCATACACTCTTGCTATCATGGGCGACGCCGAGCCCGAGCCCGAGCCTGAGCCTGAGCTGAGGCTCTCGATACTCAACCCGGACCCGCAGAGACTCCCCGGGCCTCGTCTACTTCACCAGCTCGTGCATTCCACATCAGATGACCCCCTCCCAGCAATCCACTCCCTCGATGCTGAGGGACGAGAATCGACATGGTCGTATGCCCAGCTTCACCATGCCGCAGACGCTCTGGCGGCGAGAATCTCTGCTGCTGCTAGTGCTGCTGCCGGCGAGAAGCGCCCTGCGGAGGAAGACGAGGAGTTCGTCGTGCCCATCTTGGTCCCCCAATGTCCACAGCTCTACATATCGATGCTGGCTATCCTCAAAGCAGGTGGTGCCTTCTGCCCTTTGCATCTCGACGCGCCCCCAGAGAGAGTGCGCTTCATCCTCCAAGACGTCGCCGCAAAGGTCGTCATCGTCACTCGTGACCTGGTGTGCAAGATCCCCCAAGATGATCCGGGGAGGACCGTCCTGGTAGTGGACGAAGCCGTCGTAGAAGAACAAGAAGAGGAAAAAGAGCCGCCCTCGCGCACAACACCAAAGATGATGGAGCCGCCGGCCACGGCGCCCGAACGCCTGGCATATGTCATGTACACCTCGGGCTCCACGGGCACGCCCAAGGGCGTCGGCGTCTCTCACGACGCCGCAACCCAGAGCCTCCTGGCTCACGACCGCCACGTCCCCGGCTTCCAACGCTTTCTCCAGTTCGCGTCTCCGACCTTTGACGTGTCCGTTTTCGAAATCTTCTTCCCGCTCTACCGCGGATGCACCGTCGTCACCTGCGACCGCGGCCGCATGCTCGACGACCTGCCGGGCGTCATCAGGACCCTCCGAGTCGACGCCTGCGAGCTGACGCCGACGGTGGCCGGCAGCCTGCTGCGTTCGCGGAAAAACGCGCCCTGTTTGCGCTTGTTGTTGACCATCGGCGAGATGTTGACAGAGTCGGTCGTCAGGGAGTTCGGCGGTGGCGGTGGCGAGGAGGCCGAGAGCATTCTATGGGCCATGTACGGCCCGACGGAGGCGGCCATTCATTGGTAAGTCGGCTCGAGGTCCGCTCCGCAAATGTCACGCAGGCCAAGACTGACGCGGTGCAGCACTCTACGTCCTCAGTATCCTTCAGACTGCCATTCCTCAAACATCGGACTTCCCCTGGATTCTGTGTCCTGCTTTGTGGCTGCCATTCCAGACGAGGGCGAGTCCTATCAATTCAGGCTTCTCCCGCTTGGCGAGACCGGAGAGCTCGTTGTCGGAGGACACCAGCTTGCGAACGGGTACCTCAACAGACCGGAGCAGACGGCGGCCGCGTTTTTCGATACCCCCTATGGTCGTGTCTATCGCACCGGGGACAAGGCGCGAATGAACCAGGATGGGACCATGGAATGTCTTGGTCGAATATCGGACGGTCAGGTGAAGCTTCGCGGCCAGAGAATTGAACTCGGCGAGGTGGAGCAGGCAGCGATGCGTACCAACGGCTGCCACAGCGCGGTCGCCATGGTCATTGGTGGTATCTTGGTTGCGTTTTGCGCCGTTGATGATGATGATGATGACGATGATGCAAGCTTCAAGACGGGAGCGGAAGAAATCACAGACACGTGTCGCCAATGGCTGCCATCGTTCATGGTTCCCGGCGATGTTGTTCTCATGAGGAGCTTCCCACGACTAACGTCGGGCAAAGTCGACCGGAAACAGCTCAAGAGCGACTTTGAATCAAATAGACCATCATCTTCTTCCACAGCATCGACAGAGCCAAGCGACCCTTTCGAGCGAGATATCGCCGGGGTTGTGTCGGAACTTCTTGGCGTCCAAGTCTTGCCCTCGTCAAGTTTTGGATCTTCGGGTGTTGATTCTCTGATGACCATCAGGCTCGCTTCGGCGTTGAGAGAAAAGGGGTTTGCCGTCTCTGCAACGGATGTGCTCGAGTCGAAAACCCTTGCTGGTCTTTGTTCTCGGCTACGGGTAGCTGCATCAAATTCTTCGGGGCATGCCGAAGACTTGCAGTCCGCAATACTCTCGGAAATCCCGGCCAGTGAGATCTTGACAAAGAACCCTGAGATTTCACCGTATCAGACTGAAATCGAGTCCGTTCAGCGTTGTACACCACTGCAAAACGCAATGCTCGCTGAGACTGCAGCCGATCCTCAAGCTTACTGCAACTGGATCGAGCTCGAGTTGTCTCCCGGATCCAGTTCCGAAGATGTCGAGAAGTGGTTTCGCGAAGTCGCCACCATTAACACCATTTTTCGTTCCGGATTCCTTCCATTCGAACGGGGTTTCGCGCAGATCGTCTTCACACGACTGCCTCTGTCTTCAGTCCGACACGTTGCGCATTTTGACAGAGACTTTTCATTGACGTCAGACGAGGACTTTCTTCATCCTTTCAGAGTCCAAATCCAGAATGCGAATTCCAGCGATGGCACTCGCGTTCTCTTGCAGTTGCATCATGCCATTTACGACGGATGGTCCGCCGATATGCTCCTGGAAGACTTGGCAATATTGGCAGCTGGGGGATCACTGCAGCCACGTCCACAGTTCAAGAACGTTGCCAACTTCTTCAGCAATCCCAATCTCAGAGGGCACATGGACGACGCCCGCGCTTTCTGGGCCGAACACTTGCTCGGCTGGCAAAGACACAGTCTGCCACGGCTCATGGGGCGTCCTCCAGACAGCCCAGAAGTCCATACCACCATCAAGAAGCTCAGTATCTCACGGGCTGATCTAGACGAAGGTGCCAGACACTTCCAGTGCCACCCGCAAGTGTTCTTTCAGGCGGCTATCGCATGGCTGTGGTCGGGTCTTCAAGGACAGCCCGACGTCGTCATCGGTTCTGTTTCCTCCGGAAGGACAATCCCGGTCACCAACGTTGAGCGTATCATGGGGCCTTGCATTGCGTCGACGCCCCTGCGCGTGAATCTCAAGGGGATGACCACCATTACCGATCTCATCCGTGCCATACACGTCACCAACCGACAAGTCCTGCAACGCGGTATCTTGCCATTGAACGAGATCAAGAAGCTGTGTGGTCTTGGTTCTGGAGACCCCCTTTTCGACCTTCTGTTCGTCTACCAGGAGTCTCTGTACAGCAAAGCCCGAAACTCGAGCCAAGTACGCGAGGTGGCACACCGGGACTTCCTTGAGACCAGCTTGCTTGTCGAGATAGAGCCTTCTGCCGAGGGCCCCAACTGCCGCATCACTCATCATACGAAGGCTGTATCTGACGAACACGCAAGCCTGCTGGCAGACCAACTGGAGTCTGTCGTGTCCTATATCGTCCGCCACCACAAGGCCCAACTCGACACCATTGGAGAGGGTCTCGCCTCTGAGCTGACGTCCGTCTTCAACGCCACTCCCTCGACTCTCACGACAGTCCCTGACTTGGCCACGATTTTTGAGGAAGCAGTAGATCTCGCACCCGACGCAATTGCAATACGATTCGCCAATTCTCTCGACGATGATGCGGTCATGTCAATATCCTACAAGGACCTGAACTCATCAGCCAATCAAATTGCACGCTTTTTGCTGCAGCAAGGGGCGAAAGACGGCGATATCGTCGGCCTCATCATGGAGAAGTCGATTTCACTGTACGCAGCAATGCTCGGAATCTTGAAGGCTGGCTGCGCTTACCTGCCCCTCCTGCCATCGACACCAACAGAGAGAGTACGTGCTATCCTGACGCAGGCCGATGTCAGTCTCTGTGTCGCCGACAAGGAGGTCTCGGTGTCTTTGAAAGACATCCCCTCGTGCCACTTCGTCGACGTTCGCCCAGCCAACACCGCCGTTCAGTCCCCCGACAACATCTGCGTACCACCAAACCCAGACCGGCCCGCATACGTAATCTACACATCTGGCACGACCGGCAAGCCCAAAGGCGTCGTCGTCACCCAGAAGAACGTCGCGGGCAACCTCGACGTCCTCTCCCGCATCTACCCCATCACCGACCACTCCCGTTTCCTTCAAGCATGTTCGCAGGCGTTTGACGTTTCCGTTTTCGAAATTTTCTTTACTTGGAAGGTCGGCGCTTGTCTGTGCTGCGGCACCAATGATACCCTGTTCGAAGATCTCGAGCGCGCCATCCGTCTCATGGGATGCACCCATCTCAGCATGACTCCCACCGTCGCCTCGTTGGTAGACCCTCGCAACGTGCCTGGCGTGGAGTTCCTGGTCACCGCAGGCGAGCCGATGACCGCGGTCGTGGCGGAAAAATGGACCGGATATCTTTACCAAGGTGAGCAGATTCGAGATGGCTAGTAGCAGCTACTTATCACTCGAGACTCATGATTCATAGGCTACGGTCCTGCGGAAACGACGAATATTTGTACAGTCAGGAAGATGAACCCGGGCGACTTCATCGATCACCTCGGGTTCTCGTTCGAAAACACCTCGACAGTCGTCCTCGGACCCGGAAGTCTGGAGCCCATCCCCATCGGATTCGCCGGCGAGTTATGTTTCGGGGGCGACCAGGTCGCTGCCGGCTACCTAGGTATGCCGGAACTCACCAGATCGAAATTCGTCGACCACCCTCTGCTCGGCAGGATCTACCGTTCCGGAGACATGGGACGCATGCTCCCAGACGGGTCTCTGATGGTGCTGGGCCGCATGGACGATCAACTCAAGCTGCGCGGACAGCGCATCGACACCGGTGAAATCAGCAGCATCATCACCTCTTCGGGGCTAGCCACATCCAACGCAGCCGTCATCGTCAGTCGCAGCAACTCGCCAGCAACGCAACTCGCCGTATTTTACGTCCCGTCCAACGGCATTCATGCCGAGTTCGAGGTCTTGCCGATTGACGAGAAAGAGGCTGAGGCAAACAACACCCTCTCTGGACTCCTGCGATCCCGACTACCTGCCTACATGGTCCCGACCTACCTGTTTCCCATCAGCACCATTCCCCTCACTTCGAGCGGGAAGATCGACCGGTCAGAACTGCAATCGTCTTTCCGAGGCTTCACTCAGGAGTACTTGAGTCTAGCTGCCGGCTCGTCTGCGCACAAGGAAGATGACAGCGCATGGTCCGAGGGTGAAAGAACGGTCGCGTTGGCTTTGTCTCAGGTGATGAGCGTGTCTATCGAAGACATAGCTCGGTGGCAGCCATTTGCTGCTGTCGGTCTCGATTCAATTTCCGCCATACCCCTGGCGAGAGCACTGCAGAGAAGCTTCCAATGCAAAGTGCCCGTCTCCTTGGTCTTGCGGTCTGGAAGTGTGGCTCGTCTTGCTCGAGAGATTTTGTCACGGGCGTCAGAGGCCGAGATCAACAACGCGGACATGACGAATTCTCTCTTTCCCCCGGAGTTTGTTGACGCAGTCAAGGATGAATTCGCAAAAACTGGAAAGCCCGCCACGGCCGTTCTTCCTTGCACACCACTTCAAGAAGCCATGTTATCGTCGACCGCCGCTTCGTCCTACTCAAATCAACTTCTTTTCAAGCTGCATGTGCCTGAGTCGAATATGAAGACATTCTGGCAAGAGATGTGTCGTCGCCACGGCATCCTCAGGACCTGCTTCGTCACCACCAGAGAGTCGCAAAGAGCCGTTGCGCAGGTTATCCTGGAATCTTGGCCGATACCGTGGGAGAAGATTGAGTCGAGCAGCTTGGAAGAAGCCGCTGGTCTTCATGCGCACAGTCTGGCCAATTCCCTCGATTCGCAGGTACCCCCAGTCTCACTTGCTATCATCATGGCTGAGGACCAGGAATACTTTTCTTTCGTTTGCCACCATGCACTCTACGACGGCGTGGCGATCGAGATACTTCTCTCAGAGGTCGAAAACTTGGCACTTGGAAACTCACTGGAGCCGCCTGTTGACTATTTACCAATTCTGACCGAGATCCTCAACTCTCAGCATGGAAAAGACGATTTCTGGAAAGATCTCTTCGACGAGTTTAAGCCTGCACAACACAAGATCTCTTCAAGAAGCTCAGAAAGCACAAGACGAGAAAATGCATCAGTCGCAAACGGATCGCTCGACATGCCCCTCAGCGATCTCCAATCCGTCTGCAAATCCGTGGGCGTGTCGACGCTTTCCTTCTTCCAGACAACTTGGTCCGTCCTCCTAAGCCTCTTGTATGACGAGACAGACGTTTGCTTCGGTAACGTCATGAGCGGCCGAGCACTGAATGTCGAGGGAATCGATCGCTTGGTCGCACCCTGCTTCAACACCGTGCCTGTTCGCCTAAAGCTGTCATCGTCGACTCAATTTGACGCGTTGCTGAAAAGATTCCAAACTCTCAATCCCCGGCTCCTGGAGCACCAGTTCTCCCCTCTTCGCACGATTCAAAACCAGGTTTCAAAGAGCGGCCTGCAACTGTTCGACTCGATTCTGCTACTGCAGCAGCCCCAGAAGGAGCGTGAATCTTCAGTCTGGGAGCTGCTGGAAGACAACGGGTCCATGGACGTGCCGTTGGTTTGCGAAGTCACCCCATCTCCTCGCACCGATTCTGTTTCCGTTAAACTTCACTCCAACGGACATTCCATAACGCAAGAGCTCTTGACGGGACTTCTTCAGGTCTTTACGTATCTTGTAATAGACACCGCGAAGCACCCTTCTGCAAGCATACCGCTTCGAGGAAATCTCCCGGAAGATGTGGGACGCTTCCTCGAGGACGTAGTTGTTGAGAAGACGACCAATGACAATAACGTTGAGCCGGTTGACGCAGACTTGAACGGCACTTCAGATGAAGTCTGGAGCGATACAGAGAAGCAAATCAGATCAATCATGGCAGAATTATCAAAGACTCCAATCTTCAATATTCGCCGAACCACAACCATTTTCCAACTGGGCTTGGACAGTATCAACGCCGTTCAACTGGCCGCGATCATGCGAGACCAAGGTCTGCAGCTTTCGGCCTTGGAAGTCATCGAGTTTCCCACCTGCGCGAAAATGGCAAGCCGCCTCGGGACTGCGATCAAGCAAGAAGACACCGTGCAGTACGACCTTGCCAAGTTCGAGCGAGAGGTCGGACATGCTTCTACCGGCGACGGCGCCGAGAAGACCCTGCCCTGCACACCCGTGCAGTGCGCCATGTTGAACGACTTCATACAGTCTGGAGGCAAGAATTATTTCAACTACTTGTCTTTTGCCCTCGACGATGGAATTTCTCTAGACCAGATTCGGACCGCATGGGACACCCTCCTAGCTCACCATGATATCTTGAGGACCGGCTTCCTGCCCACACAGCATCGGGATGCCTCATTTGCCATGATTCGGTATAGCCCTGATGGCTTGAAGTTACCACTGACTATTCATGACCACGACATGGAGTCTTTCAACGTAACGAAGTGGAAGCTAGACGCCGTCCACCGCGTCCTTCAGTCTTTGCAGAACCCTCCGTGGGCTGTAGCACTCGAGCGCAGCAATTCAAGGGTGACGATGCACGTCACCATACATCACGCTCTTTACGATGCGTATTCCCTGCAACTCATCTTGAGAGACCTAGCTGCCCTGTTCGCCGACAGCGCTCCTGCAGAACATCCCCCTCTCGAAGATGCACTTTCCAGGATTCTGCAGGCAACCACCAAGACCGGAGAGTCTGAAGATTTCTGGAGACAGAAATCCTCAGAAGTCGTTGTCAACCGCTTCCCCACATTGACTCCCCTGTCCGAGTTATCGCCAGAACTGGTCTCGACGACCAAGACGACGGGCATGACTCTCACAGAACTTACAGAGCAAGCCAAAAGAGTCGGCGTCCCCGCTCAAGTCCTCTTCGAAGCTGCCTGGACAAGACTTCTGTCCGCATACCTCGGCGAAGAAGACGTCGTGTTCGGAGTCGTTCTGTCAGGCCGCATCGACGACGACACCAAGAGCGCTGTTTTCCCCTGCATCAACACCGTCCCTGTCGTGGCACACAACTCGCCCTCCAACTCAGAGCTACTGCACCAAATGCTGGAATACCACAACCATCTGCTCAAGCACCAGCATGCTCCTCTTGCCCAGATCCAGCGGTGGCTCGGGCACCCGAACACCCAAGTCTTTGACACCCTTCTCGTATACCAGCGGATGCCCGACGACAGCAGTGAATCGTTTCCCTGGCAGACCATCACTGACCAGGGCAACCTCGACTATCCCGTATCTCTAGAGGTCGAACCGTTGCCCACCGGTGAAATCCGGCTGCGAGTCTCCCACCGGACCGATGTTCTCCCCACGGCCCAAGCCGTTCATCTGCTGGACCAGTTCGACGCTGTGCTTCGGCACCTCGCCCATAGCCCAGAAGGAAACGAGGACGAATTATGGACCGACAACGCCTCCGTCTTCTCCATCACGCCCCCTCTCGAGCCAGTCATTCCCTCAGAAGAGCAGTTCCTGCATCAGTTCGTCGAAACCAAGGCTCGGGCTACTCCTGATAGGATTGCTCTGGAGTTTCTAACAGGATTCGCCGGCGAAAATCCGATTTCCAGGAAGTGGACTTTCAAAGAGCTCAACGAAAAGGGCAACCAAGTCGCCAATCTGCTCGCCCCGCACGCAAAAGTCGGTCGCGTAGTCGCAATTCACTTTGACAAATGCCCCGAGGCCTGCTTCTCCATTCTCGGCATTCTGAAATCGGGTTGTGCGTTCCTTGCTTTGGACCCGTCCGCGCCGAAGGCTCGAAAGGAGTTCATTCTGAAGGACTCTGGTGCCCTGGCGCTCCTGACCAACACTGACATCGACTTCGGGGTAGAGCAGCCTATCCTCCAGATTGAGGAAACAGTTCTTGCGGATGCATCCAAGGAATTCCGCAGCCCCCAATCGCTGAGCGTCCAAGACAACTCCTACTGCCTCTACACCTCTGGCACCACGGGCACACCCAAAGGATGCGAGATTACGCACGAGAACGCCGTCCAGGCCCTGAAGGCGTTCCAGAGGCTCTTTGAGGGTCACTGGGACGACAAGTCCAAGTGGCTCCAGTTCGCGTCCTTCCACTTTGACGTCTCGGTTCTGGAACAGTATTGGAGTTGGTCCGTAGGGATGACTTTGGTGGGCGCGCCGAGAGACCTGGTCCTCGACGATCTTGCGGGCACGATTCGACGGCTTGAGATCACACACATCGACTTGACGCCCAGTCTGGCTCGCCTCCTCGATCCTTCAGAAGTCCCGAGCCTGTCGCGCGGGGTTTTCATCACTGGCGGCGAGGCCTTGAAGCAGGAAATCCTCGACGTCTGGGGCCCCGTCGGCGTCATCTACAACGCTTATGGACCGACCGAGGCCACCATCGGCGTCACCATGTACCAGCGCGTTCCTCACAACGGCAGAGCCTCCAATATCGGTAAGCAATTCGACAACGTGGGGTCGTACGTCCTCCGTCCTGGGACAAGTATCCCCGTCTTGAAAGGCGCAGTCGGTGAGCTCTGCGTCTCGGGCAAGCTCGTCGGCAAAGGATATCTTAACCGACCCGAACTCACCCAAGAGCGCTTTCCTCACCTGGACAGCTTTGGCGAGCGCGTCTATCGCACTGGGGATCTCGTCAGGTTACTGCACGACGGGTGTTTTGACTTTCTTGGTCGCGCAGATGATCAGGTCAAGCTGAGAGGGCAGCGTCTCGAAATTGGCGAGATCAATCACTCCATCCGGACGAGGGTCCATGAGATTAGTGACGTTGCCACATTGGTCACCAAGCACGCAAGTTTGGACAAGGACCTCTTGGTATCCTTCGTCAGCTGCAAATCAACCGCCACGACCAGAGCTGAACTACAAGTTCTCAACGAGACGAACACGCCCTATCTTGTTCGCTCTGTGCAGAAGGCTTGTCGAGATACTCTGCCGGGCTACATGGTACCATCCTACATCTTCCAGGTCCCGCACATTCCTCTCTCTCCAAACAACAAGGCAGACATAAAACAGCTGAATGAGCTGTTCAAAACCCTTTCGCCCGAGAAATTGGTGCAACTGTCACCGTCCTCAAGGTCTTCATCCGAGCCAACCACTGATGTGCAGCGTCAGATCTTGTCAACGACGTCGCAATTTCTGGACAACGACACCCCGGTCTCGTTGTCCAGCAACATCTTCGATCTCGGTGTGGACTCCATTTCAGCCCTCAGACTGTCGCGACTTATGCGCCAGAACGGACTCCTTGGTGCTGCCCCCAGGGTAATCCTAAGAAACCCTCAGCTCGGAGACCTGGCTGAAGCACTCCAGCAGAGCGACTCCTCTGAAGAAGGGAGCAGCGTTAATGAAGCGCGCCAGCTCATCCAAGCCTTTGGTCATCGCTACCGGTCTCTGGCCGTGCAGGAACTCTCCCTTTCGAACGATGGCGACATTGAATACGTCGCGCCGTGCACCCCACTCCAGGAGGGCATGCTGTCGAGATTCATGTCAGACCAAGCCGAGGGCGCCTACTTCACCGCGTTCCGCCTCCGGCTTGATCCCGCCATCTCCATCGATAAGCTCAGGACGGCGTGCGAAAACCTGGTGCGAACCCACGCCATTCTCAGAACCAGCTTCATCCAGACACCTGCTGGGTTCGCTCAGGTTGCTCTGAAATCCACCAAGCTTTCCTGGCGGGATTTGCGAGGCCTCGGCAACGCCGAAGTCCAGTCGCAGCTCTCGAGCGCGTTACCGGAGTTGATACACAGGAACAGCCGATGTGTATCGGACCCGCTGGAGCTGATGGTCGCACACTTGGGCGAGGAAACCGTGCTCGTTGTGCACATCTTCCATGCGTTGTACGACGGCGTGACTTTTGAGACGATGCTTCGTTGGGTCTCTGAAGAGTACTCTCAAAGGGAGCACGAGCCTGCGCCGTCGTTCTTGGAAACTCTTGCCCACGGCCCGCTCGCCAACTACGACTCCAGCCGCCATTTCTGGGTCGAACATCTCGGTGGCTGCTTATTTGACACAATTCCCAGGCTGCGCTCTGGTGACGCTTCAACAATCATCACTCGGAGAAAGACGTACTCGGCTCGAAACCTGGAGACTCTGCGCAGATCTCTCAATGTCACTCTCCAGTCCGTCGTCCTTGCCCTCTGGACATCGGTGTTCAAGAGGCATTTCCCCGTCAACGCCAGCACCGGTGTGATAGTGTCAGGTCGATCCATCGACATGGACCAGATCGAAAACACAATCGGCCCTCTATTCAACACTCTGCTATTCTATGCCGACCTCAAGGACGGAGATACGTGGTTATCTCTGATCCAGAAGTGCCACGAGTTCAACACTGCCGTTCTCCAGTTCCAGCACGTACCGCTTCGAAACATCCAGAAGTGGTGCACCAAGTCCAGAGGCCGCCCCATCTTTGAGAACCTGTTTGTTTTCCAGGTTGAGACTGCCAGCCGAGCCGAGCCGTCCGGCATGTGGTCCATCATGGACGACTACAGCGTCTCTGACTACCCTATTGCGTTTGAGGCGTCTGCTACACCCGACGGCCAGCTGCGGGTACAGATCGTCGCTCACGGAGACGTGGCCGACGAAGCCATCGTGAACTCCCTCTTTGAGGAAGTTGACGAGGCCATGGTGGACGTCACTTCGAGAGGAACGTATTCCTTGCCAGTCAGTGCGAATCCTTCCCGCGAGGCTTCGACGGCTGCCTCACCGAGAACGCCGTTGACCTCGCGTCCCGAGTCCGTCGACGGCGATCTCAAGGACCAAGAGCTCCGCCTCGACTCGTCAGACTTTGAGTGGACTCCCGCGGCTCTGGTATTGAGACGGGAGATTGCCGCTCTATCTGGCGCATCAGAGGACGGCATCACTGAGAGCATGGCTCTTCTTGAGTTGGGTCTCGACAGTATCGACCTCGTCAAGCTCTCTGCCCGGCTGAAGCACGCAGGTCACCACCTTACTCTGTCCCAGCTCATGAAGTCGCAGACGATCGCAGCCATGTCCGTCATTCTCGACCAAGCCAAGCCGCCCGCGGAAGAGTCTTGTCAGCAGTCCAACTTCGAGGAGCTCAAGGCGAAGCTCAGAACAGCCGTGCAATCGACGAGATTCGATCTCGAGAAAGCGGAGGCCGTGTTGCCGCCCACGCCACTGCAAGAGTCCATGGTGGCCGACATGCTGCAATCGGACTTTGAGCAGTATTTTAATCACGATGTGCTGGAGCTGGCCGACGGAGTGGACATTGACAAGCTTGAGAGGGCTTGGCAGCAGGTTGTCGAGCGCTCGCCCATCCTCCGCGCGGTTTTCGTTCAGATTGAGGATCCCAGCGTGCATCAAACCTTTGCCCAAGTCATTTTGAAGTCCATCCCTCTCTCAATCAACAGTTATCCGCCTGGGGCCGTGGCCGAGGTACAAGAAGTCATCGACAAGCACAAAACATGTGCGCGCAAAGCCCGCGGCAGCTCCGACATGCTTCAGCTCTCCGTTGCCTCGGCCGGTACCAAGACGCTCCTGATTTTGTCCATTTCGCATGCACTCTATGACGGATGGTCTCTGTCTTTGCTGCACCGAGATGTTTCCGCCGCTTATCGAGATCAGCTCTCCGAGCGCCCACACATCGAACCGTTCCTCCAGAGTTTGGTCAAGACGCCGACCGATCAGTCAAGGAAATTCTGGACTCAGTACCTCGCCAACGCGCAAGCGTCCCTGCTACCTCGTAAACCATCATCCAGCCGGCCTTCTCACGACAAAACCCACCGAACTGAAGCCGTGTCTGGCGCCAGACTGGAACAGGTCACCGAGTTCTGCAAGCGCCATGCCACCAGCCTGCAAGTCCTGGGCCAGGCCTGCTGGGCCTCGACGCTGGCAACACTTCTCCAGAGCCTCGAGGTCACGTTCGGGGTCGTCCTGGCAGGGAGGGACTCGGAACAAGCCCAAGCCCTGATGTTCCCTACGATGAACACCGTGGCAGTACGCTGCGTTCTTCACGGCTCCACCGAGAACTTCCTGCGATACCTCCAGGAAGCCATGGGCGACGTTGTCGAGTTCCAGAACTTCCCCCTCAGAAAGGCACACGCTGTGGCGGGAGGACGGCTCTTCAACACACTTTTCATCCTCCAGAAGAACCCCGAGCCCGAGCCTCAGAACCCCGTGATGAAATCGGTCCAAGGCTCGTCCGCGACCGAGTTCGCCGTGTGCGCGGAACTCGAGGTCACATCCGAGAACCTCGTCTGGCGTATCGCAGGACAGGATTCGTACGTCTCCGAGAATGTGACACACCAGTTGCTGCATCAACTCGACCGGGCACTGCAGCACATCATCCGAACGCCTGACGAGAACCTGCTCCGTTTTGAGGGCAACAGCGTCTCCATCTGTGAACTACCATCCTTCCAGGCCAGAAAAGCGTCTCACACCGAGCCATCGGAGACCATGATTACGGACGATGAGGAAACGGAATGGACCGGGACAGAGGCTGTGCTAAGACGGGTTCTCTCCGCCGCGGCGGGAGTTGAACCTCAATCCATTCGAAAGAAACACACCCTCTACAATTTGGGCCTGGATTCCATCAGCGCTATCAAAGTCTCTGCCCTTCTCCGCAAACAGGGCATCAATCTCGGTGTTCGGGCGCTCCTGACTTCAACTTCGCTTCAAGACATGGCACGGCAGGTTGCGGATACCGGCAAAGTAGAAACCCGCCAGGCGCCGCGTTCCCATCCTGTTACTTGTACACTTCCCAGCTCATTCGACCGGGATGCCCTTCTCCTGAGAGCCGGCATCGACAAGTCACAGGTAGAAGAAGTGCTTCCCTCATTGCCCATGCAGGTCTACATGATGTCAGCCTGGCAGAACTCAGAGGGCCGCGCCTTCTATCCTGATTTCTTTTACCGGCTGAAGGGATCGGTTGATTCAGGCCAGCTTCAGGGCGCATGGGCTGCCGTCGTTGACGCAGAGCCGATCCTGCGGACGTGTCTGGTAGCAACTGGAGATCGTGCCTTGCCATTCATGCAGGTGATTCTTCGACCCACCTGCGACGGACCGCACAAGCACATCGTTAACGAGGAGGGGCTGTCTTTGAGCGAGCCCCTGTTGGAAGCGTGGAAAGATCAATGCTGGCCTCAAGTGCTGCTCATCGCCAAACGAGACACGGAGGACGACTCATGGCTTCTCCGACTAAGAGTTCAGCACTCCCTCTACGACGGCTTCAGTCTCCCCGCGATCCTTCAGAACCTTCTCTCTCGAGTTGAAACCTCACTCAGTGCATCATCTGTGGATTTGGGTCCTTGGAGATCTTTCCTAGAAGCACACAACTCCGATGGCGTCAAAGAACGCAACGAGACATTTTGGACGGATTACTTCAAAGGCATCAAACCTGCCACACCAATACCGACCACAGGCATTCCCCAATCCTCGGAACGTGTCTCGTTCCTCAAACGCTCTGCCGTTGCAAAAGTGTCAAAGCTGCAGGACTCTTGCTCCCAGGCCGGCGTGGGGTTGCCGGCGCTCTTCTTCGCCGCGGTCGCCAAATCACTGCAATCCGCCACGGTCTCGTCGTCGTCGTCTTCGTCGAGCACCACCTCCGTCGTGTTCGGCATCTACTACGCCAACAGGGCGCTGGCCGAGGACCTGCAACCCACCTTCCCGACACTCAACTTGGTGCCTCTCAAGGTTCAGGTCAGCAGAGACGCCAGCATCACGTCGCTCGGGAAGCAAGTGCAAGACGATCTGCATCTCATCTCGTCTCACTCGACGGTGGCACTGTGGGAGATCAAGGACTGGACCGGGCTCGAAATCGACTGTTTCGTCAACTTCCTCCATCTTGGTGAGGACAACGCCGATGCTTTGCAATTTCGCAACGTGTCCTTCGAGCTCGTCTCCAATGGGGAGCAGATGGAAGGCTGGCGCCAGAAACTGCATGCGAAAAGTATCTCATCAAGCTGCTCCTCTCGGTGGCTGTCCGATAACGTGGTTCGAGATGCTTTCCCAGTAAGTTGCCCCCCTTCTTGGGCTTGGCATAGCGAACTGGAATGAAAGCTAACGCGTTCGCAGGATGCTGTAGACATCGAGGCATCAGTCAGCGGGGGCGGCATGGATATCGGAATCTTTGGCCCCCCAGCAAAAGTGTCGGCGGATTCCGCCAGAGCTTTGGTTGTGCGGCTCAGCGACGCGTTGGTGTCGTCGGGGTGAGCAGGGGTGGACGGAACAACACCTCACGGATCACAGATCTTGTTTTCGTCGCATGCGTGCTTCTGCACATTCATTTCTTTCTTTCTGTTTGGTAGCTCATGCGAATTCGACTCGTCATACAAAACCTCGCAACGAACCGACTCTCGACCCGAGTGGCCGGCATCTCGAGCTTCTGAAAAGAGCTGGAATTACACATGGACTTCGCCGCCCCCCTTCCCCATCTCCGCTGACTTAGTCCTATCCTTCTTCCCCGTCTTCTCTAGCCGAAGGTCGTTGCAAAGCCCAATTTCTAGCAGGTGGGCGTGGCACGGTCGGATATCAAGCCCGGATCGATGAGGTCGTCCCATCCCTCCGGCGGGCGATTCCCAATCAGGCAGGTCTGCGGCTCGCACGCGAAGAGGCGTCATCTGCCGAGACCGTCGCGCGGGCAAGGAGGAGTTCGGGCCCCGTGGTACTGCCCTGCTCATCTTGTACTCAGGAAGATGGCTCAAAGGCTGGCTGACAGCCGACGGAGTGACAACGTCTTGATCTTGTTGGTCGGCCCTGGCATCCGCTTATACTGCGTCCATTGCCACGCGTGTCAATCGGGCTCTGAACAGGCCCGTGGACGTCCGTCGTCTGGCCATGTGCGTTCCCACTTCCAGCAAGCGATTAAGACTCGTTGTGTCACCTCCTAGATTCGTGCTGTTTAGCGAAATCGTTCCTGCAACACGGCGCTTTTTGCTACCCTAACCCTCATCAGACCTTCTCCTGCATTGCTACGCTGGGCTGACCGGAGTGGGCAACTGAGTCAAATTACAAAAGGGCAAAAACGAGTTGGTGCGACCTGCTCAAAATCAACACAACACCACCGAAACCCCCGGTCTTTGCACCTTGCCAGCGTGCAAAGTTCCTGAAGGGGAGAACAGAGCCTGGTCAATGTTTATTTCGTTCCCCGATTGCGAAGGGTTAGGAGGTTGCACAAGGAGCGCCCTGGGGCGGCGGCAATGACTCGTCAGAATAGAAGGACTTTAGAGATTTCAACTTCAGTGTAAGGTATCGATCCCGCTGTGGGCTCTTTAGATTCATGGGTCAGGTCTTCTCTCCGAGACGATTTGCAGGCCGTTTGTTATTACGTGATAATCCCTTCCAGAGGCGCGCAGCACGCGATCAAAGGGACTTGTTGTCTTTTCCACGCGGCGCAACTCAATTCGCGCTTCTTTGGATGCTCACTAGAATGGCGCTCTCCAACACGAAGCCGTTGAAAAGTCTCAAAATAAGCTTACTCTCCGGTCCCTCCATCCGGAACCGTTCGTCCAAACTTCGAAGCCTCCCTGACGCCCAGGATCGGCTCATCCAGCACGCAATAAACAAGCCCCCTCCTACCCGGCAGCAATTCGCCTGGAGCTATCCGAATGGCATGCTCGAGACTACCGAAAAACCGCATATCGCCGAGTCACCACCGCCAAGACGCCAGCAGCGCACACGAAGCATGAATGCAACCCTCCCGCCGCCGACTTCCAAGAGTGCTGACAAAACGACCTTCCGTCTTGTCTCTCGTATCTGAACAGAACGCCGTTGATGGGTGTTGGGCTGCGGGACTGAACCCCATCACGCAAGAACACCCCCAGCTGCGCCGCCATGCATCGTGACCCGATATCGTCAATGGACCTGCCCCGGCGAAGCTCCAGCCCTGTTGGATAGGGGTTCATCTGCAGAACCAAGATGGTAATGGCAACTCCATAATCAAATCATCCACGCATCTCCGTCTGCTTCCCCAGGGGCCTTGCGCGGGATGCTGGTCCGAATAGGGAACTTGCTTGACGGCAGAGCTTCTCACTTCTCCAAGTCATCCAAGGGTCTGGACAACACCAAGAGATACTTAAAAGCTCACCATGTTCTCCCCAATGTCCCGCTTCTTAGGAGCTCAGCAGGCGCTCTCTCAAGTCCCCAGCCCCCGATCCCTTCTTTCCCTGCCGTTCGTTCCCTTCCCTCCCATCTGAAGCCGCCGTCATGTACAGATCAATGAGGTCGCTGGCCCTCCTCGGCCTGCTGGCTCCGGCTTACGCCCACCCGGCCAGCGGTCACGAGTCGGCGCTCGCCCGTCGCGGCGTCGACATTGAGTCCTTCCGCTTGCCCCAGCTCGGCTCGTACACCAACGCGACCCAGACGGAGACGAGCCCACCCATCGCGCTGCTCAAGCGCGAGAGCTACGTCGACACGGCCACCGAGCTCGTGAAGAAGCTCGCGCCCAACGCCGAGTACCGCGTCGTCGAGGACCACTACGTCGGCACCAACGGCATTGCCCACGTCAACTTCAAGCAGACTGCCCACGGTTTCGATATCGACAATGCCGACTTCAACGTCAACGTAAGTTAGAGATGCACCATCTGAGAAGGGGACCAGGAACCAAAAAAAAGCTCACGTCAAGATACAAGATCGGCAAGGATGGCAGGGTCTTCTCGTTCGGGAACAACTTCTTCTCCGGAGACGTTCCCGAGGCCAGCCCCCTGAACAAGCGGGACTTCAAGGACCCCGTCTCTGCTCTCAACGGCGCCAAGGATGTTCTCCAGCTGCCCGTTGACTCCGCCAACGCCTCCGCCGAGGCCAAGGAGGGCAAGGAGATCTACGCGATCAAGGGAACCAGGGGCGCCGTGTCTGATCCCGAGACGAGGCTCGTCTACCTCGTCAAGGGCGACGGCAAGCTGGCCCTTACCTGGCGCGTAGAGACTGACATCGTCGACAACTGGCTGCTGACCTATGTCGACGCCGAGACCGGTGGCGAGGTGCACGGTAAGTCACAGAAACCGCGGGACCTTCGGCATCCACGCGGAAGCTAACCAGATGAAAGGCGTGGTGGACTACGTCTCCGACTTGGCCAGCTACCGCGTCTACCCTTGGGGCGTTAACGACCCTACCGAGGGTGATCGCGTCCTTGTCACCGATCCCTGGGACATCGCCGCCTCCGAATTCGCCTGGCACAGCGACGGCCCGGGATCCAACTACACCACGACCCGCGGCAACAACGGCATCGCGCAGTCCAACCCCAGCGGCGGCAGCTCGTACCTGAACAACTACCGTCCCAGCAGCCCCTCCCTCGACTTCGACTACGAGTACACCACGAGCATGTCGACTCCCTCGTCGTACATTGACGCTTCGGTCACCCAGCTGTACTACACCGCCAACCACTACCACGACCTGCTCTACGAGCTCGGCTTCAACGAGCGGGCCGGCAACTTCGAGATCAACAACAACGGCCAAGGGGGCGCTGGTAACGACTACGTCATCCTCAACGCTCAGGACGGCTCCGGAACCAACAACGCCAACTTTGCTACTCCTCCTGGTAAGTCCAGCCGTTTTCATGTCGCGCTATTGCAGAGTCTTTAGTCGATCAAGCCCGGAGATGGGGCCGAGCCGGATGTCAGGAATCCCTTGCTAATTCTTGGCACAGATGGACAGCCCGGACGTATGAGGATGTTTCTCTGGACTCAGTCGACTCCTCGCCGTGACTGCAGCTTCGAGGCCGGTGTTGTCATCCACGAGTACTCCCACGGCCTCTCCAATCGTCTGACTGGTGGTCCCGCCAACTCCAACTGCTTGAACGCTCTCGAGTCGGGTGGCATGGGTGAGGGTTGGGGTGACTTTATGGCCACCGCCATCCGCCTCAAGCCTGAAGACACGCGGGCCACTGACTACTCCATGGGAGCGTGGGTTGTGAGTATCGTCGTCTCCGGCCGGAGCGAACATGTGGTCTAACACTTTACAGGACAACAACCCTGCCGGCATCCGTACCGTCCTCTACTCCACTTCCCTGACCACGAACCCCAACACCTACTCCACCATCAACGGTCTCACTTCTGTCCATGCCATTGGAACCACATGGGCAACAATGTGTAGGTTCAACCCACCCCGGGACTCGGTGATGATGCAGACTGACGTCTCTCAGTGTACGAGGTCCTCTGGAACCTGATCGACAAGCACGGCAAGAACGACGGTCCTCGCCCCGAGTTCGACGCGGACGGCGTCCCTACCGATGGAAAGTACCTTACCCTCAAGCTCGTCATCGACGGCATGGCTCTGTACGTCCTTCATCACACCGAAATTTTGGCTCCACGACCGGCTAACAAGTCTCCAGGCAACCTTGTTCTCCCAACTTCATCCAGGCTCGTGACGCCATCTTGGACGCCGACACCGCTCTCACTGGCGGTGACAACCAGTGCGAAATCTGGACCGCCTTCGCCAAGCGCGGTCTTGGATCCGACGCCGTCTACAGCTCCTCAAACCGCCGCAACGCCTTCACAGTCCCTACCGGCGTCTGCTGAGTTCGACTGGACTGGTTATTTGTATAGTTGGAATATATAATTGCAGATAATGAATACGTAATGTGTAACGAAACCATTCATCCGGCGATACTTGTTTCCTATGTTCACCTCCACGCAGTCTACGTAGTTGGCCTTCACGTCCGCCTTCCACTCCTCCATGGTGATGAACTTGTGTCCGACTCTAATCGAGCCAGCGGGGATTGCCTCGATCCATGCCTCGTCACATCGAGGCAACTGGAAAAACTTGTCATCTCCGGGACAGCTCAGGGTTCGGACTGCCTTGGGTCCGGCCTTGGCGTAGCAAACATCATCAAGGCATACCTGACCAACACACTCCTCGCAGATCCAAATCCTGTCCGGGATTTCCGGAGAGTTATCGCAGTCGCCATGACATTGCATTATCTACCGAAGAGGCAGCTCTGGCTTCCGAGGAGGGACATCGACAGGCGTCTCATCAGCCTTCGGAGCGTTCTCGGTATCCGGAAGCCTCGATGTCTTGTCAACAGCGCCCGACTGTTGAGTGCCAGTCTCATCATCGGTGCCAGTAGCCTCGATTGGCTCGGGAACGGGAGCGTTTCGATCGATGTCGGGGCGCGCCGACGTCGCTGTCGCCTCCTCGGCAGGCTGCTGGGTGACAGCAACATCTTCTTGGATGGAAACGTCTTCTCCAGAGGCTCCGCTCGCCTCAGGCCTGGGCTTTTCAAGCTTTTGCCACGCGGCCAGCTTCCGCTCGTACTCGGCCATCTCAGTCAGTCTCGAGTAGCTCATCGTCTCCCAACAAGCCTGGAGATTGGCCACATCGTCCATGGCGGTGAAAACCTGCGCCAGCACACGGAACGAGGTCCAGTCATTGTCAACGTCATCGTCGGACAACATTTCGAGCATTTGGGCCGTGGTATCCTGCAGCGTTCTCTTGGCCGTCACGATGTCGCCCTTGGGCCGGAAGAACCGCGCAAACGGCAGCGCCGACGCATAGTTCCTGTAGGCGCCCGAGTTGAAAATCAGGTCCAGCGACATGACCTTTTCGACGCCGATGGCCCTCGCCTCCGGGGTGGAGTCTTGTTTGAAAGCTCGTCTGGTGTAGAGCGGCACCAGGAACGCGGCGTCCCAGTCCTGGACCCATTCTTCCCGCAGTACCCCTTCGATCGCACTGATGCCGATGTTCTTCTACCCTGGTCGATGACTTGTTTATGTGGGCTGTCCAGTAAGGCTCGCGGCGCGGGCTTTCCGTCTTTTTGATTCCTTCTTTCCATGGCGTCTCGAGAAGATCCCACCGATCTGTTTCGATGCACGTGTTCTTCAGTGCTGCCCAGAACTCATAGCCAAAGTTCTTGCTTCCGAACTCGACCACCTTGGCTGCAACCGTCGTACTATTCTGAGGAATTCCCAGAAGCTTTTCGCAGTAGTTGACGACTTGGGCCCAAAGTCCCCGTTTCGCAAAGTGGGAGCAGAGTATGACGGCGTAGTCTTCAAACCATGCATGGGAATCGTCAAGGGTCGCCAGGTAGAGCTTTGTTGCCTTCTCTGTACTATCGTCGTCTGACTTGCCCCAGTAAAGGTGGCCCAAGGTGATGAGCATGAAGGTGCACCTGGCCAGGTTTGATCGAGAAGACCTCCATTCAGTATCGTTCTTGATGTCTTTGACCTGCTCAGCGGCCTTTTCAAGGATCGATATACTCTCATCGACCTCATTCGGAGAGCTCATAGTGGTTCTCAGATAGCACAACGCCACCCAGTTATTAGGGTAAAGCTCCAGGATTCTCTTCGCCTTGGCCTGGACATCCTCGGTGGTGATCGATTGTCCGTTCTCAAGCCACCAAAGAACTTCTAACATTTGTTCCTGCCATACGACGTCGCTCACTTGGTCTCGGCCGTAGTTGTCGTACGTCCATGACTCCACGATTTCAAACTCTTTAATGGTGGGCTGCCAAAGCCTGTCCATGTCAATCTCGGATTCTGGCATTGTCTCATCGCCCCTTCTCTCCAACTAATGAAGTCAGTCTGATCCGATTGATAAAGATACAACAAGGCCATGAAATGATGGTTCTTACCCGTTTGATGAGGCCAGTGAGCAAAGTGAAATGATCCTCTGTCACCCTTCCACGCTCTACTGGATCGAAGAGCTTCTTGGCCGTGACTTTCGCGGCCTTTTCGTACCAGGCGTTTCCGCTGCTGGAAAGCTTCTTTAGCGAGCTTTTGTCTTCAAGATGCTCCAGGACTGTTGAGTCTTCAGACCGCTTTTGAAATAGTTTTGAGCCGGAGTCGTTGAATATCCATGGCTCCCAGTTGCTGGGCAGGCTCTCAACTTCCCGTGCACTGAGAACATCCCATTCAGTCCCGTAGTTGCGGGAGATCAAGGCGTCAATGGCTGGATCCTCGGTGAACAAGCGGAATAGAAGCGCCCCGGCCTGAGTTTTGAGGTTCCGATCCGAAAGAGATAGGTCAGTACACTCCAGGTGTTGATAAAGCCACTCAGCAGCATACGTGCGGAGCTCTTGGCTCTTCTCTGTCTGAGGACCGACAAGGCAGCGAAGACATCTAAGAGCGAGTGTGATATGTGCGTTGTTCTCGTCTTGGCAGATATGGTTTTGTTTGCGCTCCATCTTTCGGTCGAAACAATCCGTGAATCCAAACTTGTCGTAAACGTCTTGGGGCAGACGGTGGAGAGATAGTGCTTCGCGATGTAAAGCTCCTCGGGCAGGATTGGGTCAGCGTTCTTGGGACCTGCGATGTTCCTGTTGTCCCACATTTCGACGGACTTGAAGCCGACTTTGTCGTCGTCCATGACGAACAGCGGCGAATACTTAGTTCGAATCTTCGACCCGAGGCACCGGAGAGATTTTGATGAGTAGCCGAGTCCGGATCCGATCTCAGCTCCAAAGCAGCTTCGATCTGTCGCGGCGTCCTCCATTGCGTGCCCCATTTGACCCAGAGAATGAGTTCGCTGACTTCCTCAATCTCCTTCGGCTTCAAGATGTCGTCGAGCCGTCTGAATTCCTCGAGTACTTGTTTGGATCTGGTTTCTCCCGCTTTTTCGAGACAGTCCTTGACTTCCTCGAGAGAGTCAACGCGGTCTATCTTGTCGAGCGTAGCGCCAGCGACTTCGTAGTCGCCTTCTGCAGAGCTGGACAGACTTTCTAGCACCCTCTTTCTCGTCTCGGAAACGTCAGGCCTGGTAAGGTCTTTGAGGATTTCCATATCATTCATCCGGGCCTCAATGTAAAGCTCCATGTCCTTCAGACTTCGCTTGCCCAGCGATATCTTCCGCATCCTGATACTCTCTGCACTTTCGAGTTGCTCAAAAGTGCTGCGGGTACCGGTTACCAAGACTCTGGTGCGAAGTCGAGCAGAATCGCCCGACGGCTTCTGAAATAAGCTCGTCAGCCCGTCCACATTCTCCTCGAGGCCATCAAGCACTATGAAGAAAGTGCTTTCGATGTTGGTTCGATCCTCGTTCTCGAGAAGGAAGTGCCTCCATATCTCCACTGGGTCATCAGATCTCGCGGTGTCGCACAGGCTGGCGACCGACTTGAGAAAAGGGCGCTCTTGTTGCGTAAGTTGACACAGGAGACTCTTCGACATTTTCCGCGCGATAACATGCTTCTTCCTGAACCCTGGATTGGCGTCCTCCTTTGAATCGGCCTCCAAGAAGTAGTACGCAAAGACAGACCTCGTGCTGTTGCCGCCCACGGTCTTGTGCTTCTGGAGACGATTGACTATGTGTGTGGCAAATTTTTGTCTTCCCGAACCCTTTCTCCCCCTCAACCCCCAAGATAGGGTCCGTCTCGTCGTCACCAGTCATCCACGAGGTGAATAGTGGCTCGCTGTCCAGCCACTGGTCAGTACCCTCGATCAAATCAGCCTTGTGCTTGCGCAAAGGTGCCTCCCACTTCTCGATCGCATCCTTGGAGTTCTTGCCGAAGAAGGCCTCCTGGACCTTGTCTTTGAACTTTTTCTCAGCCTTCTCCTGCTTCGCCGCGGCGTTCTGCTCAACAAGAGCTTCGAGTTTAAGCGAGCTATCTTTCGTCGTCTGCGCAGCCTCCTGGCTGGCCTTCGCAGCGTCCTGGCTGATCTTGTACGTTTGAGCAGATACGAGACCATGCTCTCTGGCCGTCAAGTTTTCCATGGCTCCTAGTAGGCCCTTGATGTCGTCGTCCTCCAGGAACATATGCTTGAGAAACATGCTGACTTTGTTTCTCTTCTTTTTGAGCTGCGGCGCCTTTTTGCACACGTCTATGAACAGCTTGAACTGGCAAGAGACAACTTTACGAAGCGAAGCATCCATCGCCTTGGAATAGGTGAGCCGCCCGAAGAACTGTGCGCACTTTTCAAGCAGCTTAGCAAGGCTCTCGAATGCCGCGGAATAAGACTACACGCTGCTATGACGAACGTGAGTGCATTGAAGCATGTATTCGCAGGGCCAAGGGCCTTTTCTTAATTATTAGCCTTGTTTTAACCATCAGTTGGCAAGCCTTTCCTCACATATGAGGCGCCATGTGCAATCATTCCTCCGACTTTTGAAATAAATTGCAGGGTCCGGCTCAAGGCTTTCCTAACAGTGCCATGCTTCTCAGCAGCCTTCTGGACGGCTGCCTGCACCTGCTCCGAGTGACGCATGACTCCGTCGATATCAAGTTGTTTGTCGATCTTGTTGGGATCGCCTCCCGCCATGCGTACCACCATAGCCTGAACATCGTGCCAGATCTGCGTGATTTCTTCATTTTCAGTATCAGCCTGGTTCGTCGCAACGGCTACGACCGTAGCCTTGGCGACAGCCACCGTCATGACTGCAGATGGATTGATATTGGTAATGGGGGCTAGTCGGCCAGAGGAATGGATAGGAATCACTCATGTTTTAAATCTCACGATCCAATGCCAGGGTACATTTTAGTGCTGATCGTATTGCATTAGACCTGGTCACTTGCTCACCATAGTTTCGATTGTCGTACATTTGATTGGATAAGTCATCTACCCAGAGGTTCAGCTCTGATAGAACCCATGTTAGGCGCCAGCGCAAGCTGCATTTGCGTGTCCGGGTAGATAATTGGTGCTCCGTTAGGCAAAAGACTGTAAACGTCGCCATGAAGTGTAGCCGGCCTATGAGCCCGAAAACCGGCGCAATTCGAGTCTCTATTCAATACTACCTCAAGCTGACAAAGTATGCATGCGGTCCGAATGTGGTGCGCTTTTGATACTCCGAATAAAACAAGCGAGTGATTGCTTTTACCTTGCTCTTCAGGTTCGACGTATCTGTAAGAGTACGCAGGCGTAGACCGACCTGGCTAGCAGCCTGCGGACAAGACGAAACGACTGCGTCCACAGCCATACATAAGGTTCGACATGCGTTGATCCATGCCATTCACAGCATTGAGAACATCCGGCTTGCTCTCGAGATAAGTGTGGGATAGGACGATGAATGGCTTGTGAAAGAGAGTTTTAGCTCCCCAGGCGCCTGCAGAACGTAGTTCTCTTTGACCTATTCTGTTGTACCCGAATTGTAGACTTTCTAGAGCTTGACAACGCCCTCATTCTGCGTGCTTGAGATCCAGCAGTGTGATAGACCTGACTCAAGCGGAAATGGTTGGGAATGCCTGCGGAATGCCTCGGTCTGGCCTGGAGGTATTGCAAAACAGACGCAGGATTCAAGTCCGGACTCCCCGAACTACATACAGGCCTGTTATCTCATCGCAGACGAAACGATATTCACTAGGATATCGTTGGCTGCTCATTTGTTCACTACTTGCATTCCTTCAGGAATTTAGCAGGCACGATTAAGTAACATGACGGTCGAGGGAAAAGTAAATCAGTCCGCATTTAGGGAGCTAGCTCCATGTTTTAGTTATTATGTGTCCATCCGTATAGACGAGAGATCTTCAAAACTGACTAATTGTTGTGTGGAGCAAAATGACCGGCCCTGCAGGTGTTTGTATCCGCTTCACCCCAGCAACCTGTGCAAAATAGGACCGACCGTGGTTCGAACACGGGGCCTAGAGATACTTGCGTGGAACTGCAATCTCTCGCTCTACCACTGAGCTATCGATCCGGTTGCTGAAATGGCCACCATGAGCTCCTACAGAGCAAGCCCTCTCTGTGTTCTGGTGGGAAGTGGCTCTGCCCGCGATGCGGCTAATCACAACAACGACAGGTAGTAATTATCAGGTACCTGCTGATCGGTGACAACCTCTCTTGTGTGGAGACCCCGGGAGGCACCAGTCTGCATGTCTTGCCAACATCAATCCTAAGTGGTTGTTTGTTGTATGCGGACAGCTTGGCGTTGCACTTGGATGCGACGCGATGCAGTCGGCATCACATTCATATTAAGCCGCATTCCACATTCCCCTTATGCCGTATCCCTCATTACTTGCACCGACTTACTGCCTCGCAAGACTTGTGTTGTAGCCCTGAGACACGTCACAACGAAAAGAATGTCAACGCCATTGCAGCCTGGTTGTGGCTCCGATCGCCCACATTCCTACGATACCTCGGATGAAAGTTACATGCTCGTACAACAATCCGACAACTACAACTCACACTTCGACGATGATTACGCCTCAAGGAGTTCGCGGCAGAAAATCGAGCGACAGCCGGATGCGGGTAACATCTCGACGAAGAGCGTCGAGGCAGCCCGAATTCCAGCGACAGAGCCTAACATCGAGCAGGACACGTCCCAGAAGGTCCCCGACGTTAATGCCGTCAAGCCCGCGTAACTGGATGCTTGAGATATGCGCAATCACGTTAAGCGTCTGCGCGCTGGTGGTGGTCGGCGTATTGCTGGCGGTATACGATAGTAAGCCTCTCACGGTCCGGCAGTTCTTCACATCATTCAATACCGTCGTCTCCATCTTGGGAGCAACCTGGCGGGCTGGCCTTGCGTTCACTTCTGGCGCCTGCATCAGCCAAGGGAAATGGAATTGGTTCAGGAAGCGGGATTGAGAAGACAATATCATGGTATTTGACCGTTCCGAGGAAGCAAGTCGTGGGCCATGGGGTAGTGTCCGACTATGAGGGTGGTCCAAGTTGAGGTGCACGTTGCTCCTGACCCATCTTCGCTTCCGAGATCTCTAATCATGGCCACGCGTAGACACTGGGCTGTACTTGGAGCATTGTATACGGCCATTTTGCTTGGCTTTGAACCACCCTTACAGGCCGTTATAACATACGATGGACGAGTGGTCACCTCGATGAGAGTTGGCGCCTCAGCAACTATTGGACAGACCCGGAGGCTCAACGTCGGGGAGACGACTCGACAGAGGGCAGAGCCTCTGGAGTTCAAGAAGATTCCAGAGCCCTGGAACAACGTCACAACTCAGTCCATGGATCTCCAGTACGACTTCGGACCACTTGCGGCCATCTGGGCTGGATTCTCGAACATCAGCATCGCCGACCAGAAGCCGACGTTCAGTTCATGTTCTCAAAGCCCCAGCACGGAGGACAGACAAGTAGAATCGAAAATGTTCCCACAATGTCTCAACACAAACGATTACGCATGCTCCGTTATTGTACGTCCTACTAGTCATCATCGCTATCGTACACGTCGTAGTCTTCCTCCCCACGTCCATACCACCCTCCGTGGAACCGATTGATGTGGGTGTAAATCTCTTCTCATCCCACGTTCTCTCCGCAGAAGAAGCACCAATGGGCACCGCATCCTGGCATAGTTCAGGTGATGTGGTCGCAACCACCCATCTTTTCTGTCGGCGTGCCGCATCCAGGACAGTCCCTGATCCTCAAGAACTTCTTCAAATTCTTCCTCTCCTTACACTCGTCGCAGGCCCAGCCCGAGACCTCGGGCGGCGTGCCTGCAGCGCACACCCGTTCAACGAACCGACGAGCGAAGCCACAGTCATCGCACCACGCATATATCCAGGAACCGGACTCCTGCACTGCAGTACCCAAATCTCCGAGCTGAGACAACCCGAACGAAGAGACCGTCTTGGGGGTAGGCTGTCGGCGACAGAAGGGACAGGAGAGGGCGGCGATGTTGATGCGCTTGCCTCGACCATTCATTCCATACCAATCCCTCAGACAGCCGTTGCAGATTCTCTGATCGCATCCTGAACGGCCGCAGGCGCGTCCAAGATCGGTCTTTCGCATGTCGGAGAAGCAAAGACTGCACACACCGGCCTCAGCTCTTCGAGACGCCACCCAATCGCGGAGCGAGCCGATGATCTCCGTTTGGTTATGCACAGACTTTCCTCTGATAGTGAGAGATGTCGACTTTAGCCTCGGGAGAATTTCGACGTGGAGAGGGATTGAGGAGACTGGCCCCGAGACCGCGGAAACCGTGTTGAAAAGGGACCGGCCGTTGAACGGATCTTTGAAGACCGCCTTGTCGTTGCGTAGCAGCCACGACATTCCGTTCTCGCCACTCAAATTCTTGGCTGAAGTTTCATGCTCGACCACGGTGATCTTATTCGTGGCACAGCCAGGGCATTTGAAACTAGACGTATCAAAGCCAGGCGGACGGTACGCCTTGGGCCAGATGACGCGGTTCAGGCACTGCAAGCACTCTACCCAAGGCGTTTCCGTCGGCTTCTTGGCCTCTGTCGATGCCTTGTGTCGGCAGTAGTGGCACTTGGGTCGCACGTTCAGAGCTTCGGGGTTGTACACGACGTACTGCGCGCGGCATATTGGAGTGAAGCACTCCACCCAGGTGCCTTCGGTCTTGTCGTTGTCGCTCGCAGACACGTTCTTCCGCCGTCGATTCTCAGCATCAGGCGCTGGCGTACAAACATCACATATGCACTGGTGTCTCTGAGGGCAAAGGCCGCAAGTACCATCAGGCCCCATCACGGTGACTGAGCGAGGAAACTTGCAACCCTTGCAGATGACAACAGGCCCGAGGGCTACCTTGCACTTGTCTGGATGCCACCCTATCTTGTGTGTGTGTATGTGTATTTATTTAACGTCTGGGGTGCCTCGGAACCGAGTAAAAGACGCTCTAGTATCTATCTATTCTAAGCAAGTATAATAAGAGTATATAAAGGGGAAGCAGAGCAATTATTTGAAAATTTATATCTAGGTCTAAGTCTAAGTCTAAGTCTAAATATCCCTAATTATCCTATCCTTATATTATATAGCGTACTCTAATAGTAAATCCGTGAGATATCGATATATTAATTCGTTTTAGGCTATAGTATGTTATATGCTCCTAAGGCGACGGTCTTAGTGCCTTATATATCGCGTAGAGCAAGTAGGGGATGCCCTCCTATGCTATATATAATATATAGGGAAGAAATATTTAGTATCGATATATATATTCTCTACCTGCTCTAGCCTACTAGGGCGAGGGGGATCGTGCAAGATTAACGCTAGCAGCCTCAAGCAAGCTGATAAGAGCGGTGCTAATAATGCGATACGGTGCATAGGCCTATAGGAAGTTTAGGCAGGGCAGCTATATCACTCGGTATATAATTTTATTACTATAGTAGTTATATATTTTTAATAAACTTCTCCTAGTCTCTACTAAGTTATTTTAGTATAAATTCATATTAGCTAAACTAAGGTGCCTTATGCCTATTCTTCCTATAGAAGAGTAGGTATACTAGTATCTTACGTTTACTATAAGAGCAGTAGAGCTCTGCATCCTTATATTAGAAATATTTATAGTAAGTAGCGAAGTCCCTATAGCTACTTCTAGCTACTATAAGGTAATATAGGTCCTATTAGTAAAGTATCCGTATTTCGAGTATTAGTTTTAGGTTAGTAGATAACTCTAGTCTATTATAACTTGCTAGGCTATTTATTACCTACTAAATATTAAAAGCATAGGCTCTTAATCTCTAGGTAAGCCTCTTCGCATAGCTAAAGGTAGCTATATGCTCTAGAAGATCTTTCTATTAGTTAATTGCTCCTTTCTTAGCGAGCTTATCTACTAGCTCGTTTCCCTTAATATCCTTATATCCTAGGACCTATTAGATTCGGACTAGTACTAGTGCTATTATAGCTATCGCCCTAAAGTTAAGTATAGCTTCTTAAGAAGAGGTAGCAGGGGCTCCTCTAAGGTAGTATATTACTACTTTATTATCGAGGCATATTATAATATTATCTATTAGGTTTTGCTATATAGCGACCTATAATCTAGCTCTAGCGGCTTTGCTTTAGCGTCGTATACTTCTGCGTTTAGTAGCAGGTAGTAGCCTATATAGATAACCTCGCCTCTATGGAATATAGCATAGCTATATCCTATTTGCGCGGGTTATAGTTATAAGCTATCTATATATATAACTAGCTGGTTTTTATTAAGCGTCTCTAGCTATTCCTAATATTCTATAGCAGCTTCCTCTTTATTTAGCCTCAGCAGGTATTATTCGTTGCTATATACCTATAGATAGAAGATAGGTCTAGGGAACTTAATAATTTCTAGTAGGGGGTCTATAAGATTAGTAAGTTATATAGTATTACCCCTATTCCTTTATAGCTTATAGCTAGCTATATATATAACTAGCAGGTAGTTCTCATCCAGAGTTCCGAGTCTTAAGAAGTGCCTCTATCATACCTAGTTAAGGAGGTGTTCTATTAGTAGGGTGCTAGATTCCTATATGAGTATAGGTATTGGAGTAGTTTTCTAGGCTAGTATATATCCTCGCATAGCAGTATTAAGCGCTATTTGGAGTTTGTTTATCTAGTCTTATAGGCCGTGCTATACTCTGGGCTAAATTCCACTCCTCCGTTTAGTAGTAGGTTTAGTAGGTCTAGGGTACTATATCTCCGAGCTAAAAAGGGCTTTAGGGATAGCTACTATATATATCGCCTTCCTTATAGCATATAGCAGTATACTAGTATAGACCTTATTCAGGCTTTTGATATAATTAGCAGTAGCTCGCGCTATGTTCGCCTTTTCCTCAATATAGTGCTTAAAGCCTAACTTACTATCGAGCTAGACCCTAAGCTATCTTATAGCAGGCTTCGGGGCTATTATTCGCTCTCTATAGGTAATCGTGAGATTGCAGTCTACCCTCTAATAGGTAAAGTATTATACCTCTATTTTAGCGGGGTTGAAGTATATGCTATTCTATTCCCTAAAGGCTATTATTTAGTCTAGTAGTTCTTATGTAGTGTTGCAGCTTTCCTCTAGGGTTTTCCTTATATAGAGGATTCTATAGTTATTAGTATAGCTAAACCTATACTCCCGAGGCCTAATTTTATAAATCAGGGATATATAGATAAGGTATAGGATAGGGGAAGCGGGCGAGCCTTGTAGTAACCTGCACTTAAGTAGCTCTATCTCTATAGTATAGCCTTCGAAGCGAACCCTTGCTTATCTTTAAGTTATAAAAGACTTAACCTATCTAACTAGATTTAGTAGCTAGCCTTATTCCCTTATGCATAAGTAGAGGTAGGCATACTCTACCGAGTCAAAGGCACCCTGAATATCTATAGTAATAAGGGTATATATAAGTTATCTATTTATTGCTGCCTCGATATTATATATAAGTATACTAACTATATCTGTTCTAGATCTCTTTAGTAGCGCTCTTATAACCTATAGGTATAGAACCCCGTGTCGAACCGTAGTATTAGCTATTCTTCTTGCTTAGAGTCTTTCGAGACCCTTGCTAATTATTAATAGTAGTGAAATTAGGCGCTATCCTTTTGGGGTACTTATATCTCTTCTAACCTTTAGTATTATTACTGCTTTAGTATTGCAGAAGATTTCGGGGTAATACCTAATCTCTGCATATTACTAGTATAGCGTAGTAATAGCATATTATAGGTATAGCTATGCCGCCTGAAGCATTGCTATCGTGATTCTATTAACTCCTGGTGTGGTATTACCCGCCCCGAGTATAGCGGATTCGAACCTCTTCTTATAGGATAATATTATTCTAAGGAATAACTTGCTGCAGTACTACTAATATACTGAGATTAACTTTAGTATGCTTAGTAGTTCGCTCGAGTAGTCTACTCCATAAGAAGCATGCTTTCTTAGTAGGTATGCGGATATAGTTTTCCCTATTCTATAGAGGAGGAGATTTGAATTAAGTTCTATACTTTACCTAACCTATAATCTTAAAGAGGTCCTTATTATTCTTAACTCCCTCTATTACTTTAGCTTACTATGAAATCTTAGCCCTACGGATAGCTTTATGAAATAGCTTATAAGATTCCTTAGTTTCCTCTAAGTACCTATTCCTTCTTCTTAATATATAATAGTCTTTTTAGAGGTTATAGTACTTATTATTCTACTAGTAGATAGAGGTCTTCCTTAGGTTTCTTTTCTTTCTAGCTACTCCTAATATAGTATAGAAGATAGCGAGAATATCTCTTATAAGCTTATTAAGATTATCCTCAGTTTCTAGGGATAAATCGAGGACCTATAAAAGGTCTTTAATCTCTTCTATAAAACGTGCGGTATAGTCTCTGGGTAAGTAGTATTTAATTATATTAGCTATTTGTAGTCTAGCGCTGAGATTTAGCGTGCTAGAAACTACTAAGATAAGTATAAAGTAATTAGAGCCTATATACTAGTAGCTTAATACTTACATTTTAATTAATAGTAGGTTTATTATAACGAGGTTGAGGATATTTCTAGTATTATATATTTGCTATTCGGGGTTATTTATAACTATAAGGTCGTGCTATTTAACCTAGCGTTAGAATTGCGATGCTCCTGTATTCGGCCTAGCGCCTAGCTACTACGCTAGATATATAGCATTAAAATCCCCTGCTATAAAAAGCTTAGCTAGCGGGGTCTATTGCTTAAGTATAGTTATAATATATAGTTCGTTGCTATCTCTATAGATATTGAGGTAGAGTATGTTATTAATAGTAAGTCCTATTATATCCCGATATAGCTAGGGCGTGATTTAGGTTATGCTAGGATATTGATATATATCTCTTACGTAGGTGAGTACTCTTAGTCGATCGTTATAGCACGTCTAGGTGAGTTATAGGCTATATAGCGAGTATCCCGCGATTATGCAGGTCTTGTTTAGCCCCTTATTAGGGTTGGTGTATATAGAGACCTAGGGCTCTTATATGAATATTAGGTCGGCGTATACTTCGTATCTATATAATAGTATAATACTATATATCTCTAGTTATCTAGCGACGTTTACTTAAAATACTATAAATCCTCTATTTATATAGTAAGGAGGCAATTAATATTCTAAGCTCTATAGGGGCAGGGGTAGTACTACCTTCTGAGCAGTTTTCCCTAAAGGCTTTAAAGATATTAGACTCTACTTCTTTAATTAGTAGCGAGAAGTAGTTATAGCTCTATATCTTTATTAGTAGGGAGTATTATATTTAGCATATAGGGGGTCTAGTAGTGTTATTCTCCTCTGCGATTTTCTTAGCTTTTATATTCTTCTAGATAATATTCTTCCTCTAAGCCTTTATAAGATATACGATTTTACTATAATCTCTCTTAAGCCTTAGTAGGTACTTATTATTAATACTCTTATAATCTCCTTTATAGTTAGTATATTAGGTCGGGAGGCAGCAGTCTTTGTGGAGTCTTTTAGAACTATAGTTATAGTAGTATTAGTTCTTCTTGCACGGTCTGAGTCCGTACTAATTGAAATACTTCGGGCACTAGTTAATATTCGCCTTTAGCTTAAGCTTAATAGCGTAATTACTATCCTATAGGGCGAATCGCTTAACTAGAGGCATCTTCTCAAAGGTAATAATCCAGGTTTATAAGGCTTATCCACTAGTATAGGCAGCTATTATATACTTCGTAGGCTTGAGTTTTAACTACTAGAGGACCTCGTTAGTGAGAATTAGGGCTATATTAATAGGCTCTCCTCTGAAGTCGGGGGTTATAGTTAGGATATTATAAACTATATATATAATCTATATCTCGGGTTATTTAATAGCGCTTATACTAAGTAGTTTAAGTAGCTTAGGGCTGCTACTAAGTATCCTCTATTATACTCTATTAGAGTTCGGGGTAAGCGTGAAACTAGTTTATATCCTAGTTATCTTTATAATATTGCTACTCTATAGTTTATAGTATGCCTTAATCTCCTTATAGATTATTAATAGGTATATATTCCTAGACTTAATATCCTTTAGGATTCTAATAAAGAGTTAGTTATCTATAGGTTTAATATTCTTAGGCTATTGAACTCCGTTTCGAGCTATAGCCTAGCTTTAACTAGGCTATATATTATAAGTTACTTCTAAGCTTCGAAGGCCCTGCTTATTATTTCTATAGTTAGCATGCTAAGCTGCTCCTAGCTAGGGGATAGCTAGGTTTCTACTATTTCTAATAGTAGAGTTAATAGCAGGGCTAGCAAGTTCTAGCTATTATCTATAGAAGTTATAATAGAGAGCTATTATAAGGATCTTCTTAAAGTATTTAGCTACTTCGTAGTACTATTCCTCTGCTCTTAGTATTATGAGATATGCTTAGAGGCTATTAATAAGGGCTATTCTAATGTAGTTAAATATATCCTAAAGGCGAGTGATCTCGCTTAGCCCCTATATAGCAGGGGTTTAGCCTTAGTTTATTATTAGTCCTTATATAGATGCGTTATATATTACCTTCTAGTAGTCTAGCAGCAGGGGCGCGCTTCTGAAGACGTCTAGTAATAGGTTCTAAGTAGCTCGTTTTCTCTTGGTTTTAGATAGCTAAACCTCTTCGAAAAGCTATTAAGAAGGGCTTGAGTCTATGAGGGTAGCAGCATTTAGTAGCTATAGCCCTATAGGTAGTAAGATAGGCTAGAACTGCATTACTAGCATAGCTAGAGATCTAATGCTAGCTATCTCCTCGTCTTCGGCTATAGCTAAAGAGAGGGGAGGGAAATTAGTAGTATTAGTATAATTAGTATAGAGTGGTATAGCGCACTAATAGTGCGTGCCAAGAAGAATAAAAAGGAGGAGAAGTTTTGTGCCACCCTATCTTGGCACGGAGCGTAGTCTCGAGGTTAATCTCGAGAAGCTTGTAGTCAACGGGTGTCTTGAACAGACGCCGGTCATCATCTGGCAAGACGCAGGCATCGGCTGGCCGCTGCGTTATGCCCTTGGCGACTCTCGCCTCGTAGTCCTTGTCGGCATCGAGCAGCAGCGATAAACAGCTTGCATTCCACGTTTCCGGTATCTCCAAGTTGTTCCACTTTTCGCTGAAGAAAAGAAGCTCTCGATCGGCAGCTTCTCTCAGAGGCTGCATACCCATTCGAAGAGACCGAGCGGCGAGCAGCGCTCCCGGACGAGCCGCCAACATAGTACCGGGAAGAATCAATTGCAACAGTATCTTCCAGAATTTCCGGCCGTACTTCTCCGATGCGAGCGCCATCGGGATTTGCGTGACACCAGAGGCGTCCCTGATGTGGGCTGGCAAGTCGCCGCGAGACTGCACGTAGCTCAACCGAGTCAGAACCCGACGATAATCGCATGATCTGCCGATTTCAAGCAGCTCGTCACGGGTGAACTTCGTAGCAGCTCGCTTGTCTTCCGTCTCGCCTTGAACTCGATGTTGTCGTTTCCGAAGTATTCTGTTGGGTCTAGGTATACGCAGGGGTATCTCTCCTCTTCAGGGACCTTGCCAACAATGTCGAGGATCTCGGCGGCGTAATCGTAGGATTCTTCCAGCCACAACTTCATACGACTCTTCTTCTCGGGATCGGGGATGCGATCGACCCGAACGCCTGAATCAGACCATCCCTCCTAGGATTCTCCCGATCGTTGCAACTTTTTGATCGTCGTCAGTCATTTCTTCCAGCCTGAAGTAATTCCAAGAATGTCTGGAATAGAGGATCACTTACACGGCTCTCCATAGACTCCCAAACACCGGGTTCACGGCAATTGCAGCAACGTCTGACTCGATGAGGGACTTGAGTTGTCCGACAACGAACTCTCGGTAGTCCTTGTCCGCAAGATATCTCTTCGAGAAGTCAACAACTGGAGACTCCCTTGCTTTGATGACAATATGTAGTTGATCAAGAGTAGGATCAACGCAGGCAATATTCTGCTTGACCGCTTGCTCCGCCCTTGAGGTGTGCTCCACGGGGAAGTATTCCGCGGCTCCCTTGCTCTCCTCGCTGGTAGCGTCCCGTATGGTAGAATTGTTCTGATACTGCAACACTCGAGCGAACCGCCGCTGGCCTGAAGTCGAGGCTCCCTGCTTTCGGACCCCCATCCATGTGAGGAGGATACCAGCAGTGAGTTGGGAGATGGCATCAGCTGTCGTAACGCCAGCGTCCCCAACTCCAGCTTGAAACGGACGCCGCCTGTCAGTGATGCAAAAAGCCCATGGGTACCAAAATGGGTAGTACCCAAAATCACCCACGGGTACTCTACGGGTACCCAAATTACCCATAGGTCTAGCCCATATTAAAAGCCCATAGGTAACGCAGCCTATAGGTTAACCTACCCATAGGTAGCCTACCTATATCCCATAAGTAGCCTACCTATATATAAATAACTATAGGTAGTAGTTATAAATTAATCTTAAGGATCCTATTAAAAGTAAGGTATATTTAGTATAAACTATTAGTTTGTAATAATTAATATAAAATTTATAAACTATTTATATTAGAAGATAAATAGAACTAGGATAGCTATAAATAGATTACTATAAGTCCTTTGAATATAAAGCATATTCTAAGTTATATAGAAGTAAGTAAAATCTTAAATTTAATTACTATTAGAACTAGAGGAGATATAATAGGAATATTGCTAGGTAGTCCTCCTTTGCTTCTAGCGTTAAGTCCTAGACCTAGTATCCGAGGATATACTAGATAGTTACTAAGATATAAGGGGTATAGGGGAGTAGCTAAGGTGAGAGAGTTAACTTAAGAGCTATTGTTTCTAAGTACTTAATAAGTTATATAAGTGCTTATTAGTAGAACTATTGCTATTATTATTATTAGAAATAGCTTAACTTAGCCTAAGAGTAGGCAAGCGAGGTCTATCTCCTTTAAAAGTAATAAAGATATTTATTATCTTATTAATAACTATTAGATAGTTTCTAATTTATTCCTTCTCTAAGAGAGCAGAATACTAAAAAGATTTTCTAATAATATAAAGCCGTTCCCTAGTAGCTTCTATAATATTATTATTAGAAGCTTCCTTAAGTATTATCTAAGCTAATTAGGTTTTATATTACTAGGTAATCTTAATACTTAAGATCTTAAAGATAGTCTTAGCTAAAAGGTTGAAGCAAGAGTAGTAATAGATAAGGCGGGCTAGGCTAAAGGAGCGTTTAAGGGGGATAGATATTAGTTAAATATATAAGTAATCCCGAGCTATCTAGCAAATACTATAGAATTAAGGATAGCTACTTTCTAAGCAGGCTTAGAATTCTTATATAGTTTCTATAGGATATATAACTAAGTATATTAGATATATAAACGCTTAGTATAAAGTATAATATCTTACCTATATTGAGAAAGTTGTTATAAATAGCCCTAGCTTGCTAATATATTAATATATTTCCCTATTCTGAGTTAATAATAGGGATTACTATAAGGGATTATTATAATTACCTGTTTTTTTAGACTGCGGGATATTAAGCTATAGAGCGTATATCTTAGGCCTTAGGTTAGAGGTTAATAGGAGTCCTGTTATTATAGGTCTGAATAATATTCCCTTATATATAGATTAATAAATACTTATTATACCCGAGTTCGTAAAGTAGTTAAAGAAGGGAGATCCTTAAAGTAATTTGCAAAGTTAAATTAGGTAGCCTAGGTACTTAAGACCGAGGTACTAGGTTTAGGAGTAAGTAAAGTAGTAATACTATAGATATCAAAGGAATCTTTAGAAACTATCTTCTTAATATATATTAGTAGCTTCTCTTATCCCTTTTTAGTAGCTTATAGAAGGTTCTTAACCTATAAACCGCCTAAAC